>CAWZYM010000206.1:117500-140000 GCA_963966185.1 Rhabditoides inermis | reverse complement strand
ACTATCAACGTTTTCAAATACTAACACAAACTCTAGACCGTTCTCTCTCTTCTTACTCTCATGTACCACAGATCACACGTTACGTTTCGGATCGCCGTTGCGTTTCACAAAACGTTTTCCCCCACATATTTTCTCACTACCGTTCGGATTCGCGCCTACAGCGCTCTTTCTCCTGGTTATAGTTGGCGGACCCAAAACAACGCAAACCCGGCGCGAATTGTACGCTGGCGGCGACGGGGCGAACTACACACAAAGTGCTAGTTAGAGAACACGCGCAGAAAACGCGAGAGAGTACGCTTTCGGCAGAGAGTCAGAGTTACCGGACACGACATCCACCCACCCACCCACCCACCCACCCACACGCTGGCCTCTCACCTCATGGGTGCGCGAGATCGCTCATAACTTCTTTCGGAGAAAAGATACAAAGATGCCCACGACCAACGGAACGATGCGAATCTAACTAACATGATTTGAATGAGTCCACATTGTTGTTAACATGACCTTTGGATATCGCTTCTTGAAAATTCTTGCGCGAGCCCTATCCTAAGCCAAAAGAGAGGGCGCTGCGCGCCCTCTCTAATATTGGCTATTCTCCACATGAGCCAGTGGAGTTGTTAAATGGTACTATTGAAATGACAGTGACATGAACTGAAATGTTTTTTCTCCACTAAGTGTAGTGGAGTTTTTGGTATATTGGTATACCCAGTTGGCCAGACCGCAGTTGCTGCGAAGTCGCCTTGGGTTTGAAGTTTCGGTTCGTCGTCGGTCGTTGATTGCAGTTTAGGAGGTGCTCGCGTTCGCGGCTGGAGGGGAGATGTAAAGTGGACGGAGACCGACCGATCCCGTCCTCAATGATCGCCGCAATGAGCTAGCGAACCAGACCTCATTTGCATAGACCGATATTTGCATAACCATTGGAAGGTCTGTACTTGTTTACATGTTGTCTGAATGATGCTTTATAAGCCCTGCACCGGGCTAGTGCCAATACATCAGTTTGTGCTGAACCAGTCTAGCATCATCGCTAGTTTACTAGTCACTCAGTCAGCAACTGCTGCCATGGTCAGTTGACCCGTCGCATCGACCTCCTTCCCTGGTGTATTCCCCATCCTGTCCTACCCCCCCCCCCCCTTACAGTTACGCCTTCTCTGTGTCCTCCTTCTTCTCGTGTTTCTCGGGGCGCACGCTCAGGAACTGGGTACGGCATACTGTAGAGTACCGTAGCCTCGTAATCCTGTAACGCTTTAGATTTCGACTACTTTTGCGAGCACTATGGCACCGGCGGCTCCAAGTACGCCGGCGTGTTGAAGCAGGGCACGAGGTATCGATCGACTATCGATTGATTATCGATTGATATCGGCAGGAATGCGGAGGCGGGCATCAGCACGGCGACCACTTGCACGTTCAAGCTGATGCAGGAGAAGCGGCATCACGACGACCCGCTGGAGATGTGCTCGCACGCCACGCCCTACCCCATTCAGGTGCGGTCGCAATGCCTTGCGAGTGGCGTGTTGCGCGCGCCACATATCAAAACAAACGGGCGCCGCTGCGCGCCGTCCTGATGTAGCCTGCCACTGACGGCTGTAGTAGCAGTCAGCCTCTGCAAAACACTTCCAATAGCTTTCGATGACTTGCGATTGCCTTGCACGCACTTCGATGTACTTCCGATTACTTCTGCTGAAGGAGAGACTCTGAAGGCTAGCGCTCGCCGCTCTCTCTCTCTCTCTCTCTCTCTCTCTCTCTCTCATTCTCTCACTCGCGATTCGAACAGGATTGAAAAGTTCACTCAGCCAACGCGAGCAACGGACGTGGATCACGCGCGTGGACACTGGCAGTAGAAATCCCGCAGCATCTCTCGCGCCGCGCCGGAATATGATTCATAATGCGCGAGCACACAGTGGCGGCGGCGAGATGAAAGAAACACCGCCTCACACAATTCCCTGCATGGTCCATGCCCACGTCATCTAGAGTGCGAGTAGATGCGTGGCCGAGTCTCGACGCGCTAAGCCATCTGCAGCGTAGAAGAGTCGTTAGTATGGTTTAGTTGTCCGTTGCTGTACGGCACAAGTCTTCACATCATTCGCGAATCGATTGATTCGCGCAACACAGCCGCGCCACTTAGCGCTAACGACGTGAAATGAGCCCGTCTACGCGGTTGCATGTGCCGCAAGGTCCAATATGGTAATTAGTCTAGGTCTAGTCTAGCATCGTCATTGTCCCGATCGCACGGTTGGTCTTGGCTTGTCACGTAGCACGTCCCACACGACGTCCCACAACACATTGCATTTACAACTTTAAATTTACAGTCGACACAAGTGAACGGAAACCAAGTGACCTGCGTTGCGGGTGAGTCCTCTCTTTTTCTCACTCTCTCCCTCTCTCTCCCTCTCTCTCCCTCTCTCCCTCTCTCCCTCTCTCCCTCTCTCCCTCTCTCCCTCTCTCCCTCTCTCCCTCTCTCCCTCTCTCCCTCTCTCCCTCTCTCCCTCTCTCCCTCTCTCCCTCTCTCCCTCTCTCCCTCTCTCCCTCTCTCTCTCTCTCTTCCTCTCTTCTTCTCTACCTCTCTTCCTCTCTCCCTCTCAGACCTCAATTGTTTCAGCCAAATTGTTCGAGTGTACCGGCATTGGAGAGTTCTTAGTCGGCCACGATTGTCTGTCACCGGTTTATAAGGTACTTGGACAGAAGAGTGGAGAGAGTGGAGAAAGGAGGGAGAGGGAGAGAAGGGAGGGAGTAGGGTACGGAGAGAAGAGAGAAAAAGAAAGAGAAAAGAGTAAGGTGGAGACCGAGTCGTTTGCGTTTAGTTGGTCGACTTCCGGACAGCTAACCAGAAGGGTCTGCCTTCTATGCATATCGGTGACCATCGAATGTGGATGTCAAGTAAGTAATGTGTTAGAGAGAGAGAGAGAGAGAGAGAGAGAGAGAGAGAGAGAGGATTGTTGCAGAGTTGGGCGGTGACGAACTAGGGCTCTCTCACTCGTGGCTCAGCATAGACGGCACTCCTGAAGAGTTCAAGGTATTCTGAATACATAGCACAATAGCATATGAGAACTGCAGTTCAGTCACGGTTCCACTTCCCACTATTCGCTTACACGTTATGTTGTTCAGGTGACGCATCGTCTTCGAGAAGTGAATGGATTGTACATGTACGACTGGATTTCGGGCGAAGAGCGCACCAAACAACTGCAAACTTCGTACGTTTCCTATCACACTGATCTGATCTGATTCTGATCTAACCCGATCGTTTTTAAAGGAGCATACCTTGCAAACAGTGCGCGGAATGTACCCTCTTATTGACGAAGTGTTTGAATTCTTGCGCAAAAGACTGCAGCGAGAGCAATAAAGTAGTCCGCTCGGCCACTGTACCACTCTATTTTGTTATAATTAAACTACGACTGTCACGTGATAAAATGTCGTTTGGCCTCGAGCCTCCAAGCCAGAACGTCTAAAACACTCAATCGCGGTATTTTTCACTTTGAAATTTTGTGGCCCGTTCTACCTGTTTATACCGGAGCGAAATGAAAAAGAAAACCGAAAAAAAGAGCTATGTAACTTTAAAAATGCGCTACACGCTAACACGCTAACCAATAAGTTATTTCACTTTATTGATTTCTCAGGACGTCTTCTGGTGATGCGTTCGCGATCATTCTCACTAACCCTTCTCACCTTCACGTCAAAATCGGAGACATAGTGATTGCCGACAAGAGCATTTGGTATGTACAAATTAAATCAAATCAAATCAAATTAAATTAATTAGTGTTTGTTTGTGACACGTACAAAACAAAAACACTAATAAAATCTGAGGTCATACGGTGATACCTTGAGATCATAGCCATGGGACGGTGCACTATAACCGAATAGGGATCAAACCCAACTCTGCGCAACACACTCACACACTCACACTCACACTCACACTCACACTCACACTCACACTCACACTCACACTCACACTCACACTCACACTCACACTCACACTCACACTCACACTCACACTCACACTCACACTCACACTCACACTCACACTCACACTCACACTCACACTCACACACACTCACACTCACACTCACACTCACACTCACACTCACACTCACACTCACACTCACACTCACACTCACACTCACACTCACACTCACACTCACACTCACACTCACACTCACACTCACACTCACACTCACACTCACACTCACACTCACACTCACACTCACACTCACACTCACACTCACACTCACACTCACACTCACACTCACACTCACACTCAGTTCCCGCCATTTGTCACAGTCACATGCACAGGGTAGCGTAGCGCGCTAAAAGCACACTTTGCATAATACGTATACGATCGTTGATCGATGCAGTTATTTCTTTTGACTGAATTATTCATTACATCGTAGCCTGTACATAGTAGTTGTGGAGGGCATGGCTAAAGGTCTACTTCACTTCTACATTGCAGGCTGCCCCATCTCGCGAAGACGGAGGGACGAGCGATGGATCACTGTGAGCGGGGCAGAGGCAGAGGGGATGACGTCACCTTAATCATTTCAGTGACCTATGTGATCTGTGACAAGATGAAGAAGATGAGGCTGCCCACCGTATACTTTGAAGATCACACTGTGGCCACGGACGCGAATGGAGAAGCGACTAGGCCAAAGTATGAGAGAAGAGAGGGAGAGACAAGAGAGAGAGAGAAGAAGAGAGAAGAGAAGGAGAGAGGAGAGAGGGAGAGAGAGAGAGAGAGGGAGAGAGAGAGAGGTGCTTTTCAGGTGCTTCTTCATAACTTCGAATAACCACAATGTCAAAACTCTGAACCCTAAAGGAATCGCCAAATTGCATGAAGTGAGTCACTCGTAGTTAGTGTTGGATATACATAGTGTTCTTTCCAGAGCTGCCCCAAGATTGACGGTCTTCAAACCGTGCCGGCGATATTCGAAGATCCCTACGTGATGCGGACTATCAGCCAGAAGTTTGTCGACGCTATGGGCGCAAGTGCCAATGATGAACCGGTGAGAGAGAGAGAGAGAGAGAGAAAGGAGAAGGAGGCGAAGGAGAGAGAAAGATTGCTTGCAGCTCTCCGTTCGTATAGCGGCGATGCGTGTTCGAGCGAACCAATGGTTTTTGTTTTTGTTTTTTTTTCGTTCTAGAGATTATCCTATTAGATCCTACTAGAGATATTAGAGATTAGATTAATATTTCTACACGCTCTAGAATCGGCAAACGGTCCCATGTTCCGTTAAATCACTGCGAGAAAAATGGAACGGAAGAGTATGTATGTTTTTAGGAGCTCTCCGGACTGCTGCTCTCCCAGTGACAACAACGGATTCTGCGAGAATCGCATCGAAAACGTTCTCTGGTACTTCTTCAACAGGAAAGGACAGGCAGTGGTGAGAAGGGCGAGAGAGAGAGAGAGAGAGAGAGAGAGAGAGAGGGGGGGAGGAAAGGGGGGAGAGGAAGATGTCCACGAGTCTGTTCCAGAAACGCTTCAATGCCGATCTGTGGGCGGTGAGCGGAGATTGGGATAACCGAGTCGTCTATCCCGTCAAGCAGGTGCGTTTGCCACGACCTGCCAAACAGCGGCCACTGGAGAGTGAACAGTGATTTCGACTGTGTGGTGTGGATTGTGCGGCTGTTATCGATGGTGTTTTGAGTGCGCGGACACTCCGCAAGTGACTGCCGTGCTGGACCTGCGTCTGGGCGGTCTGGTGAACGTGGGACCGGAGCGGCGGCTGCCGGTGCTGTGTGTGGCCGAGTCGAGGAGCACCTATCCCGAAACCCCCGTCACTCCACCCACCGCCGCCCAATACGACGCCCTCGTGCAACGTTTCGGAGGTACGCGCCGCGGCAAGCACACCGTTGTCCGTGGCGAGATAGTGAGCATAGATATCTACAGTATGCGTCTACTAGGTGGTTGTGTGGTCTAGACTCTAACGCGTCCCTCCTCCTGGTTATAGTGGACGGGGATTGTTCATTGGTCGGGGAAATAGCAGAGTGAGAGGATTGAGGGCGGGGCCTAAACAGTGCAAGTCTCATGAAACACACTGGCTCCGACCCTCCGACCGGAGCAGATCGAATGCGCTGCATCAGCGTCACTTACGACTTGCACGACGGAGATGCATTGGAGATTGATTATTGATTACACCACATTGATTATTCACATTGATTATAACCACGGGCGAATTATTGCGATAATAGGCGAGAGCTGTGGTTGAAAAATCATTGAGGTGTATATATATAGTGTGATAGTGTTGCATCGAGCACCGAGTAATTTCTTGAATGGGGGATACGTTTACGTGCACCTTTTTGTCATCCTTGATCATGTTTGCCTTGTTGAGTGTTCACGATTGGGTGCCGCAATCACGGGGGCATGTCGTTCGGATCGATGTGCCTTCTGAACGAGGTGCTCAAAGAACGCGCATCCCACTCCTCCAGTCGCCCCTTCACAAAACAACGCGGAATCGAGTCAGTACCACACTCACTCTTACATACCTTTTTTGTTTTTGTTTCTAGGTACGACGAGTACCGCCACAATATGACGATGATGGCGGACGACGCGTGCAACGCGATGAAACAGTACAAGTACAACATCTATGCGCCCATCGACGACTGGAGCGTTCAGCAGAAGACGGTGCGCAAACTATCCTCCACCCATGCAGCCACTCCGTTGCAGATGAAGCTGAACGGCTACTTGGCCGTGATGAGAGACCCGAAAGTGGCACGGCTGCCGGAGACGGACTCATACAAGGATTTTCAACCCAACGACAAGTTCAAAGTGCGCAAATTGGTTTCTAGTTTCGTGGTTCATCGGTTTGTTTGTGAGCAGAGCTAGCATAGCACAGCTGTTTCGTCAGACAAGAGCCTAGCAGTATTTGAATCAGTTTATTTAAACCACTTCAGAAAGACCCTTCGTTCTTTTTTGCCGACGGAACAGCCAAGACGAACGTGGATCTGCGCAAAGAATTCAAGTTCGTAGACAAGTTCGGACGAGCGGTGAGTATACGGTAATCTAGAGCAAGGATTAATTCAAAAAGATTGTAGTACTGTAGTATAGCTGAAATACTTGTTCAGATACAATGTTTAGATGTTCAGATACATATGTTTAGATGTTTAGATACATGTTTAGATACATACATCTATGTTTATGTTTAAATGTTCAGAAACATACATCTGATAGTCTATTCTTGATTTAGAACGATCGATCGGTGACGAATGAGAAATGGTGGCAGGGAAATCAACCGGATCCAGTGTACAATTATCGAGAGAATTGTATTTACGTGAGTAGAGTGCAAAACTCGTATATTTTTTGCGAGTACAGTCTTTTTTTATTTGTTTGCAGAGTAACACGCATGTTATGGGTATGTATGGAGACTGGAGTTGTTTCACCTTCAATGACTATCTCTGCCAGTACCGTGCGTTTACTACCCATTCTTGCACTCAATTTTGCACTCAATTTTGCACTCATTCTTGCACTCATTCTTGCACTCATTCTTGCACTCCTCTTCCACTCCTCTTCCACTCCTCTTCCACTCCTCTTCCACTCCTCTTCCACTCCTCTTCCACTCCTCTTCCACTCCTCTTCCACCTCCTCTTCCACCTCCTCTACCACTCCTCTACCACTCCTCTTCCACCTCCTCTACCACTCCTTTTCCACTCCTCTTCCACTCCTCTTCCACTCCTCTTCCACTCCTCTTCCACCTCCTTTTCCACTCCTCTACCACTCCTCTTCCACTCCTTTTCCACTCCTTTTCCACTCCTTTTCCACTCCTTTTCCACTCCTTTTCCACCTCCTCTTCCACTCCTCTTCCACTCCTCTTCCACCTCCTCTTCCACTCCTCTTCCACTCCTCTTCCACTCCTCTTCCACTCCTCTTCCACTCCTCTTCCACTCCTCTTCCACTCCTCTTCCACTCCTCTTCCACTCCTCTTCCACTCCTCTTCCACTCCTCTTCCACTCCTCTTCCACTCCTCTTCCACTCCTCTTCCACTCCTCTTCCACTCCTCTTCCACTCCTCTTCCACTCCTCTTCCACTCCTCTTCCACTCCTCTTCCACTCCTCTTCCACTCCTCTTCCACTCCTCTTCCACTCCTCTTCCACTCCTCTTCCACTCCTCTTCCACTCCTCTTCCACTCCTCTTCCACTCCTCTTCCACTCCTCTTCCACTCCTCTTCCACTCCTCTTCCACTCCTCTTCCACTCCTCTTCCACTCCTCTTCCACTCCTCTTCCACTCCTCTTCCACTCCTCTTCCACTCCTCTTCCACTCCTCTTCCACTCCTCTTCCACTCCTCTTCCACTCCTCTTCCACTCCTCTTCCACTCCTCTTCCACTCCTCTTCCACTCCTCTTCCACTCCTCTTCCACTCCTCTTCCACTCCTCTTCCACTCCTCTTCCACTCCTCTTCCACTCCTCTTCCACTCCTCTTCCACTCCTCTTCCACTCCTCTTCCACTCCTCTTCCACTCCTCTTCCACTCCTCTTCCACTCCTCTTCCACTCCTCTTCCACTCCTCTTCCACTCCTCTTCCACTCCTCTTCCACTCCTCTTCCACTCCTCTTCCACTCCTCTTCCACTCCTCTTCCACTCCTCTTCCACTCCTCTTCCACTCCTCTTCCACTTTCAGACAATGACATCAACGAGAACCACGCCATGTTCCAGGGTGTCATGAATCAAGGATGACCACAAAACCACTACTCTTAGAAGAGAACCACTAGAAGTATATTTTTCCTAGCCCCATGATCAATGCTTTGTAGTCTTCGCGGCTCATACGTGTAATTTTGAGTCATTCACAACGTTTGTATGATAAACAATCAATGATCTGCATACATGTTTTATATGTGTGTGCAGCTGACAGCATTTTGGTTGTGTGAGAGGGGGTCAGGATAGGTCACAGTGCGCCGTGTATCCAGAAAATTTTGTGTTTTTCTTTTTCTGTTTCACGATGACTACTGTATCGGCATCCTGAATTAACTTCGAGGCTGTTTAGAAATTATATTTATTCAGCTTTTGAACAACCAATTCAGAAACAATAGTTTTGCACGTTCCGCATTTCTCTCTCTTCTTTCTCTCTCTCTCTCTCTCTCTCTCTCCCAGTTTCGGCTCTGAGTGAACTCCCATATACTCGCCGCCTGCAGGCTAGAGAATAGTTTCTGATATTGCCAGCCGGGTCAGTAGTCGAAAGTCAGTTTCGATGCGAGAGAGGCCAGACAGCGTGGGAAAGGATCGAGTGTCGCGCGGCCTCTTTGATTCGCATGCCGGCTTCTTTGATCGATATTATTGTTTGAAAACGCGCGCTTGGGTCTCCTCACGACTAGAAGGTAGATCGAATGCGACTAGAGGGTAGATCGATTTCTACCGTAATCTGGCGAACTATCTCCCAGAATAATATTATACGTTCACTCGCCCCTGCTGGGCCTCGATCAATGCAATTGTCACCTGTCACCCTGCTATTGGCATGTGTCACCCTTCATTGTCATATATCATATGTCACCCTGTCATCCATCCTTTCATAAATCATTTATCTCGTATTTCAAACTGTGAACATCGAAAAAATCTGTACAATTTATGGCTTCTAAATAAAGCAATGCACGGATCATGGAAAACTGGAGACGCACACAATCAATCAATAAATGAATCGATACATCAGAGGGCAACATGGGGCGAGGAGTTGGAAATTAGAAAGACGACATACCGACTTGATCGTTGTGACACGAATTGATCGAATACAAAAGAGGGAATGTAAATATCACGAAAGATGATTGATCGAAAGAAATATACAAATCTAGACGGGTATTACAACGTAATTCAAATAATGCTTTCAGGGTGGAAAGTTTTCAAGATTAAAACAAGAGAGACGCGGTATATCCTAACTAGAATGCAGATCAAGAAAAATTCGAAAAATGACTCATTTCTCAGTGGTAGTGGTACCACTTGGAACGCTGCGCGAAAATGTCGCTCTTCAGATTCTGCGCGAAACAAATGCCCAGGATCTGAAACGCACCTCTTTTTTTCTCTCTCTCTTTCCCTCCCTCCTTCCTTCCTTCCCTCCCGCTCTCCCACCTGAATCACCGCCACCACAAACATGACAATGGCGACGACGAAAAGGTTGTTGTTCAGCCACAGCTGAAATCGCGGCAGGCAGCCCTACAATCAAATCAATTCCTAATCATAACTCCGATTCAGAACGAAGAATTGAGTGCATCGAAACAATTCTTCCGAAAATTGACCAAGTCGTCATGCTTACCGCCATATAAAATCAACAATAAATGAAAAAGAAACTAATCGATAAATCGATAAGCCGATACCTCGGTATATATGGCAGCCATGGCCATGGCGCCGCCGAGTGCCGAGCGGTGCTGGCCGGCGGGAGAGAGACGAGCAGTGGCCGGGGCGGCGCCGGACTGCAACAGAGGGCGAGTTTTACATGCAAATTGAATATTTGAATCTTTGAATCTTTGACATGAACATTTATATATTTGGCATGCATATTTGAAACTTTGACATGAATATTTGAATAGTTTGACATGTATATTCGAATCTTTGAATCATTGACATGAATATTTGAATCTTTGAAATGAATCTTTGAATCTTCGACAAGAATATTTGAATCTTTTTCAGTTTACATGAATTTTTGAATTTTGAATCTGACGCCAGAAATTCTCTATCCACTTCAAGAAATGTTTGAAGTTACCGATTCAGTTTGACGCAATTCGGAAAATCGCAATCAATAACCATGGCCATGTCATAGAGTAGAATAGAAAAATCAGAGGTACGTTTCACAGAGTGGTCGTATTAAAGTGCAATATTTCTACTCAATTGGTTATGATATTGTCACATAGTGTGAGGTTCACTATGTGTGCACTCGTCTTACGCGGGAATGGCACCCGGTCCCACTCCACAACTCGCAAACTCTTGACGCTAGTTTGTAGGCAGTTCCTATAGAGAGTCGGAGCCGAAAATGCAGCCGCAGAACTCTGACCGGAAGTGACGTATGGATCGCGAAAGTTTTGATACCGCGCATGACATCTTCTGTTTTCGAACTGTTGTCGAAAACAGAAGATGAGCCTCGGTGGCCGAGTGGATAGCGATTTCCCATATTCTGAAGAGGGGCGTTGGTTCGAGTCCGTTTGTCGATACTACTCTTTGCAAACGTCTATTCGAGTCGTGCGAAAACACACACTATACGTACCGAAATGATTTTTATGCGTCCCTAATCGTTATCACAATTTTGAGACTGTAAGTCGTTAGATGGCTGAATGGGAGGGAGGTTATGTAAACTGTTTCTCCGTCGCAAGGAAGGCGCGATAGTTGTTTAGTTTGTTTTACCCCACTCCAACACGATCGTTTTATCACAGTAACGTCTGTGTACGGACCGTAATTTACATAGTTGAAGCTATCATATATGCGATGAGTTGAATGGAATTGAATTGTTTATCTTGCTCAAGAGTAATGTAATGTAATGTTTGTCGTAATCGACTAGTTGTATAGGTATGTAAAATAAAACTTACTCCTCTTTCAACCATCTACCTGCGTTTTGAATTCCGAACCAACGTCAGTTGGTGAAAACAATTAGGTTTGTTAAAACCAAAGCCAGTGACATGAATTGGATCTGAACTCCTTCAATGGCTGCCGAGATCATAGTGGGAGGAGTCTCGTCGACAGTCGGATCCTCAGCAATCACCGAATACACGTTATTCATCTTCATACTCGTCTCCAGAGTCTTCACAGTATATGCGGCCAGCAAGCGACCTCTTCTTTGTATTTATCACACGCTCCTAGTTAGGGCACCTCTTCTTCCAATGGTCATACTTGCCGCACTGTGTGCAAGGGTGTTTCTTGTAACACCACATGGAATGAAGAAGAGCATTTAGAACTCGACTTGTCACTTGTAACTGAATTCATTTCTCCTGTATGAAATCATCCGTCTCCATCTTCCAACCGATCACTAATCCGTTAGCGAACTATTAACGAGACAATAAAACCAGTTTGTTCCAACAAAGCAAGAGATCAATGACAGATTGGCAGGTTACTTGTTGGAATTAAGAGTACCCTGAATTCCTGAATACCTGAAGTGATGAAAATATCGAAATTTGTATGTATTGTTAAGCGCACGCGCTTTCGCGTCGAGGCCAGTGCGCGGGGGCGCGGCCGAGAGTACCATAGATCTAGGTCTTCTCACCGGGTCCGGAGAGCGGCTGCTCTCAGGCCGCACCATTCTCCCCGAATGATCCTTGTGTGATTTACGTTGTCCCGTTTCATTACTGCACGCGTACTATCAATGGGTTGAGGGGATCCGGTCGTAGGGGAACCATTAGAGGGTAGCTGACTCTATTGATTGCGGGATCGGGAAGGAGTAGTCCTAGTGCGTTCTACCACTGTCGCATGGAATATAAGGGAATGGTTGGCACGGCGTCACCAAGAACTTGAGGGTATGATATGAATGTTTGCACAGAGTTATAATTTATAAACATCGTTTGAAAGAGCAGGTTTGTTTGGAAATTTTAGTCAGCTGCAAAGAGATTTTTGCATGTGCTTCTTGTTGAATTAGATTAAAACAAACCACTTCTCTTCACTCATGTACTTTTCGGAAGAGAATTATCCTTTGTTCCAGCTAGTCTATACGTATTGTTGTTGTTTTTGAACTAATATGTGATCGTGAAACGTACTTGATTCCACTTTCTACGACAATCAACTACAAAGTAAACGAGTCTAGATTATCGATCGCTTATCGATTTCTCTACCTCAGTCCTCAGTCTGGCTCCGTCTCCATCCTCTGCCATCACCGTGATAGTAGGGAGAATCCAATCAGAAGATCCGACGGCACACGCCGCTCGTACGTCTTCCTTTTGAAAACGATGT
This sequence comes from Rhabditoides inermis, assembly GCA_963966185.1. Classification (NCBI taxonomy): domain Eukaryota; kingdom Metazoa; phylum Nematoda; class Chromadorea; order Rhabditida; family Rhabditidae; genus Rhabditoides; species Rhabditoides inermis. Next base: position 127,169 of record CAWZYM010000206.1, on the reverse strand, counting down.
GATCGTTTGTTGTTTGTTTGTTTGTTGTTTATCAGCCTGATTCCGACATGTACATACAAAGGTAGCATGATGGCTTGTGTGATTGTGATGTGTAAATAATATTTGTCTCGCTTTTGATACTCGAATCTTCCTCCGACATCTTCTGTGTGTGTCTGATCCAACAACTTTTTATATCACTCAGTGCTAGTTTTGTGACAAACAATCGAGATAGAAAATATGAAAGTCCTTGATGAGTTAAAGGAGAAATTGTTTATTGTTTCGCACACAAACTGACAAACTATATGAATTTGGTGAAACGTAACGTCTTACACTCACTGCAAATTTTAGTGCGTTGTCGATCGCAACCATCATCTGCCCTATTGTCGGATGCCTGCAATGGTGACGTCATCTGACGTCATCTGTTGCATCTGACGTCATATGTCACACAGACGTCGTATGTGACGGCATCAGATCAGTATGATCAATACTAACTAGTGTTACATAAAATATTATTACATATATATATATAGAAACATAAATTTCGACCACAAACAGTGTAGCAACTTTTCGTTTATGTCACTTCATCAAAACGTAACTCACCGCGAATAAAAAACTAGAATTGGCATATTGTTGGCAAAAAAAGAGAGAGAGATAGAGATATAGAGAGAGAGAGTCAGAGAGATGGAGTGAGAGAGAGTCAGAAATAAGGTAAGAGAGAGAGAGAGTCAGAAAGAAGGAGAGAGAGAGAGTAATAAAGACACACCTGGTCCGGTTACTCCACTCATCTCCTGAAAATCTGATTTTTTTTCTTCAATTTGCTAAATTTATTACGAATACTGTGATTAGTCAATCCGGTTGATAATTTGCGATTCTAATCGCAACTCGATGATTTACATGCGTGGAGAGGCGAATAAAAGGCGGGCGCGGCGGGCTGCCGGCATCCATTCGCCATGGCTCAGTCCGTCGCTCCCGGAGATATCAACACCCAGCCGGGTACCAAGATCGTCTTCAACGCCCCCTACGATGACAAGCACACCTACCACATCAAGGTGCGTGGATATCGATCGGATATCGATCGATCATTGAATGACTGGTCTTTTTCAGATCACCAACACTGGAGGTCGCCGCATCGGATGGGCCATCAAGACCACCAACATGAAGCGCCTCGGCGTCGACCCGCCGTGCGGAGTGCTCGACCCCAAGGAGGCCGTGCTGATGGCTGTATCTTGCGATACGTTCAAGTACGGAGAGGAGGACACCAACAACGACCGCGTCACTATCGAGTGGACCAACACCCCCGACGGCGCCGCCAAGACCTTCCGCCGCGAGTGGTTCCAGGGCGACGGAATGGTCCGCCGCAAGAACCTCCCCATCGAGTACAACCCTTGAATACTTCTCTCATGTTCTGTTCTCATGCAACAATAAATGTTCTTTGAAGAAGTTTTTTTTTCAAATGAGAGTTTGCTATCAAATGGTCGTTTGGCTGTTTTCCTTCGATTCATGTAGTCGTTTGTATCTACTCCGTTCCTTTTATGGCTTCCTTTCAGGGCCGCGCGAACGCAGCCCCTCACTCAAAAATTTAGCTGTTGGCCAATTCCAACTCGGAACTGCCATACAGGTCAGCCTCTCCGGAAGTGCAATGGAGAAGCCTCACCATAGAGGTCCCGCCTTCATGATCACGAGAGCCTCCCAGCCAGGTAAGTTTATGAGCAGTCGCGCCCTCGCTCTCGACTCCTCGTAGCTGCCCACTCGCGCCGGGTTTGTGACATGCTGAGGAGGCGTGGCCAAATGCGGAGTCTCTAAGCGCTGCGCAGTGGTAGAGAGTCAGACAGTCAGACGGTTCTTCCCGGAAGCGTATACGTATAAAAACCATTTATTTCCAATATTACATATTATTATCATCCAATATTATTGTAGCAGTTATAGTCATAAAATCACAGGCATCGGTAACATTCATAAATCTGTATAAGGATTGCGTATAGATTTGGAGCACCAATAAAAGTCTCAATAATGTGCGAGGTACAATAGCAAATCTACAAAAGTGATAATAGAAAAGTTCCCGTATTGTTAGTGCTCTGTTGAAAGAACTCTCAATGCACCGAATTGATTGGCAAGAGGAATGTGTGTGGAAGAATTGGGCTACTGTGTGATGATGACGTCACTCCTCGGCTGACGTCACTAGAACTTGCGTGGGTCGAGTGTGACTGTGGTGTGAATCTTGTTCTTCTTCAGGGAACCGCCCACTTCTGTCACTGGAATCTTCTGGGGCTGGATCCAGATCTCTGCGTCCCTGGAAACGGAGGAGTTGAGAGAGAGAGAGATAGAGAGAGATAGAGATAGAGAGAGAGAGAGAGAGAGAGAGAGAGAGAGAGGGAGGGTGGAGAGGGAGAGGGAGAGGAAGAGAGAGAGGGGGGGAGAGAGAGAGACGAACCTCGTTCCGTTGCTGAACAACTGTGTGCTCTCGCTTCTCTCGGAAGAGTGCGTGGGCGATTCGGATCCGGGAGACGACGCCTCCACACTGAAACGAGTCATTCTTTCTTTTTACAAAAATATCATATTTGTTCCTATTCTATTCCACATTTCACGAACGCACATCACGTTTACTATACTACGTTACCTGCTGACCTGCTCCTCAAATCGCAACGAATCTAGAATCCAGTTGGTTTACTTGTCCAGAATCTGGACTATTGCGGATGATTGTTTCAAAGTAAACTGTAAACATATTCGCATCGCGAAACGTAACGTATGCGGCAACGTGTAACATCTCCACTTTTGTTACGTTTCTTTCTTTCGAAACGTACTTACTCCGTGTACCCCTTGAAGTGGACCATCTACCAAAAGTCGTCACTTTTCCAATAAACGGATACCCAATCCCAATTGCAGAATTGTGTTTTCTAGATCACATACATGCGAACATGCCGTTATTATAAGGCCGATAAACGAACGCACCCTTTGACCGCGGGCTGTGGTAGTGGACGGGCGCTGAGGACATTCTGCGCAGTGCGTCTGTCCACATTCTCCACGTCATAGGGACGAGGCCCCGCCCCTTCGACATTAGACATGTAGCCCTTCTCGGAGAGGAGACGACGACGTCTGGAGGGAGGGGTGAGGGAGGGAGAGAGAGAGAGAGAGAGGGAGAGGGAGAGAGAGAGAGAGAGAGGGAGAGGGAGAGGGAGAGAGAGAGAGGGGGGGAGAGAGAGAGAGGGGGGAGGGAGAGGGAGAGGGAGAGAGAGGGGGGGGAGAGAGAGAGAGGGGGGGAGAGGGAGAGGGAGAGAGAGGGGTGCTCACTTCTTGCAGAACAGTGCCAGCATACAGCACGCGATGATAGCTCCAGCAATCAGTGCGAGTATAATAACGAGAAGGAGAATATCGGCGACCTGGAAATGATTAGATGACCATGTTTAGACAATCAATTTCAAATTCTTTACAATATGTTTAGATTTATAAAAAATTTTTAAAAAAGAATTCATTGCAAGAAGATCTTCACTGCAGACATCTAGCCAGAGGTGCGCTTGCGCATTGCACAAAACTTACCGTATCAATAAAAGTGTCATACTAAACATATTGTTTTGCATTGTATGATATCTATGAACTGACCGACAGCTGATAGGCACTGATGGGTGGGAGACGGACATCGGAGACGCGAGCGGCAGACTGCGAGAGAGCGGGGACGAGGGGAGAGAGCAGGCTGGAAGGGGAGGGTGAGAGAAAGAGGGAGGGGGAGAGAGAGGGAGGGAGAGAGAGAGGGAGGGAGAGAGGGCGAGGGAGGGAGAGAGGGAGAGGGAGGGAGAGAGGAAGGGGGAGGGAGAGAGGAAGAGAAAGAGAAAAAGAAAGAGAGAGAGTGAGAGTGAGAGGGAGGGAGGGAGGGAGGGAGAGAGAGAAAAAGTGAGAAAGAAAGAGAGAGAGAGAGAGAGAGAGAACTCACTCCTTGAGCTTATCCCGATCCATCGGCACCTTGGTCTGACGGTCGAGGGAATAGACGTAGAGGAGAGACCTACAAAAATATTGTAATCTATTGAAAAGAGAACATGGAAATGTGGACATGAATGCACACAAGCAAAGCGAACGCAACACGTCGATAAATCTTTGCGAACACAGTTCCTCTTCCCCCGCGCAATCAAATCACATCATAGTCCTTAACCTACATCTGAACCGCATAACTTCAGGCACTGTGACTGTCATGACGTCATAGTTGTATGAAGAGAGAGAAGAGAGAGAGAGAGAGAGAGAGAGAGATATGCCTACCTTCCAGTATCCACTCTTCCAGTACTGTCCACATAGGGTTGCTTTGCCAGCACTCGGATGTCTTTTTGCGTGTGTTCGTTCAGTGCTCTGAAACATTTTGATTAATTTGAAACACGATCTTTACATTCAAAGTTATACGACGACATTTTGTACGATTTGAGTTCCACATGAGCATGAGGAATGGCCATTACTTCGAAAACATCGTTGTCAAGTATGATTCGTCGGTTGAAACGTATTCCTCTATGAGAACATTCATAAATATACCTATTTTTAACGGAACCACACTTCTACACACTTTCCGACAGCAAAGAAATCTTTTCTTCGTTTGACGATGTTCACATGAAAACCGCACATGCATGTTTTTGTTTTGTTTGTATTCCCGATCCCCCATTCCCACCTCTCGACCACATGTTCCTAAACCTACACTACTGGTATCTAGTCTAGTATATATACGTACAGTATATAGTCTATATTCGTACCTATTTATCCACAAATCTGTTTCTTCTCCTCCCCCTCCCCCCTCCCACCTCTCCACCACATGTTCCTCTACCACCGCAGCCGGGTGTTCGGCAGTCAGCAGCACCAGGTTCGACTCGGGCGCCAGACGATGGATCGACACAGGGATAACCGACTTGTGCACCCCATCGGACACCACACCTGCAATGACGTCATCGTGACGTCATCGTGACGTCATGAATCAGATGGACGTACCCTGTAGCTCGAAGACGTCGGGCGCGTGTTCGAAGACGGCGCGGGCGAGGCTGATCACGCCGGAAGTGGCGTTCACGTGGAACCTGGAGTGATGTCATGATTAGATGACGTCATCACGATTCAGATGACGTCATCGGGACTCACCACTCGGCGTGCGTGCCTTCTAGTGAGTAGACGAGACGCGCGCGCTCATCCGCATCAGAAGCCTGATTTTTTTTGTCATGATGATGCCTTTTCACGCAGGTCATTAGGTGTATCAATGTTTAAGAAGTATTAGTTTTTTCTTAATTTTGAATGCAAATATACTATATTATCAATAATCGTGAAAAAAGGCAATAATCCGGCTGTAAAACGTAGCTCGTGCAAATAATTCTCAAACATGAAAAGAAAGCTAGGGTGTTCGAACGAGGAATGTAAAAAAGAGAATTGAGAGAGTGAGAGAGAGAGAGAGAGAGAGAGATGCCCCCTCCCCCCTACCTTTAGCCTGGCGACCGGAGTGAGCAGTCCGGCCTGCCAGTCGACCGCAGCCACCACTCTCCCGTCCGCATTCACCCTCTCCCACGAGGGCGCGTTGTCGTTCTCATCCAGAACACGCACGAGCACCAGACACTGGTAGGGGGACAGGCGGGACATCGCGCCTGCAACGCAGCTGTTGGACACGAGCCAAGCCGCGACGCGCGAACACTGGACACGCGACGCGTGAGGACACGCGACGCGGAAGTCACTTTATGACTATTGGAAAATATAATCGAGAGAGTTATGAAAAGAACTCACGTTGGACGACGGGATTGCTCCTCGCCCGTCTCTTGGGCGCGTCTCCGGTGGTGACATTGACATATAGTAGATGGAGACTCCTCCTCTCTCGATCCAAAGCACGCACAGCAGTCACTTCTCCAGAGACCGGGTCGATGGAGAAGTCGGCTGGAAGGGATACGTTTCGGTAACCTTTGTTGTGCACTGTACGTTTCACTGCGCTGATATGTTATCCATGAAAAAAGGTCAAGCAATACGTTGACCATCTTTACGCATATCTAGAAACGCACGCTCGTTTGGTTTTGATGGATTTCTCTGTGGCAAACCGTAGAAACCAGAAACGCAACGCACCACTGGGTTGGCTGAGAGAGTAGACGTACGGACGACCCTCCTTCTCGCAGTCCGAAGTGACCTGTAGAGAATATCGATATCATATCACGATCGTGAAGATTGTATAATCATATACTGGAGATTACGTTATCAACAACTGCCATAATTGTTGATGTTGACTTGACAAAAAAGGGAGAATGTCTAGAGCTAGCGTAAAATAAAACAAAAGTAGAAACTCTCGAGCTCACCTTGGTGACCTTCATCTTTCCGTTGACATTCTCGGGCACTTCGGCGTTGTAGACCCGCACAGGGAAGCGGCACTTGTCGGAAGAAGGATGGCCGGGGGCTGAAGCACACTCACTTCAGGTTGGTTAGAAGAAGGTTCAAAACACCTTGTGATCATCATATGTTGGAATCATATGCACTTCTAGTGTTCACGTGTCAATTCGAGTAGCGGTAAGTCTCTTCGAAACTCCCTTTGATACTGACATCGAAACGCCTTCGAAACACGACCAGCGTATTTCGAAGGCGTTTTGAAGCGGCTATTTCGAAGAGTCTGACCACACCTTTGGGCTTTCGAGCGTGTAGGTAAAGGTGTGGTCAGTCATTAGAAAAGCGTGTAGGTAATGGCAATTGAATAGCATTTTTATCGTGGTTAGAGGTTCTTCACCCACCCGGTGCCACAGTCGGGGCGACGCTCGGCACCTCTCCCTCGAAGCGAACGCGGATGGGGATGGAGTCAGAGCCACGCGAGTTCTCTGCCTGAGAGGGAAGTCTCTCTCTTTCTCTCTCTCTCTCTCTCTCTCTCTCTCTCTCTCTCTCTCTCTCTCTCTCTTTTACCTTTACAGTCAGCAAATGTTTCACTCCTCTCTCGTACTCCATAGGTAGTCTGTCCAGTGTCACTCTTCCATTGTCTTCCACTCCGAATAGACCAGACACACTGTCGGCCAGCGAATACAGTACCTGTATACGTTTCACATTTCCCGAGAAACGTTTCACATCGCCGTTTATTCACTGGCACTGTGAAAGATCGCAATATATGCTGCTATAGTCTAACACAACTATAATAATTGTGTGTAATTGATTTTCAACTACCATTACTACACAATGAACGCCTTGTTCCGTTTCGTATGCGTTCACAGAGATACGTTTCACTTCACGTATAGATATACTGCGTGTGCGACAATAATTCAATCGGAATGGGCAATGCGAATCAATTCAATTTTACAAATCGTAGGTACAGTACATCTACCAAACTATAATACAGTACCCCGACCGTACCTTCTCGGCTCCGGTTCCGGTGTCGACACTTGGACCAGCCAATAGCTGCACGAGTAGATCACCCTTGTGGGAAGAGAGAGGTACCAGGATCTGAAAGGGATAGCGTGAGATAGAGAGAGAGAGAAAGAGAGAGAGAGAAAGAGAGAGAGAGAGAAAGAGGTGAGTAAGAGTGAGGGAGAGAGAGAGAGAGAGATAGGGTGAGAGAGAGAGAGGTGAGAGAATGAGAGAGAGAGGGAGAGATGTGTGACCTCATCGATGTCTCTCGGCAGATGGGGCGACGCATCAGCCGGGAACACTCGGATCGAGAACTGAAAGGATACGTTTTACAGAAGACTCATATTCAAATGCAGATGAAGCAAGTCAATCGCACCATGCTTTCCAACCTAACATGAAAGACCGCTCTACAACTTTCGAAATCCATCGAACAACGAGATCAAAGAAAACATTATATAAACAAGACTGAACTATATGTCAAATGTGTCATATGTGACATTTTTATCCGGAGTCGCAAACTTACGAAAGGAAATCACTCATAAGAACCTTAGATGGTTGTAGGCTTTTGCGCCGAGTGAAATGTGTTATACGTTGTTTGAAATCAGAATCTTACAAATTTATATAAGATATAAAATATTCATCTGTTTTGGCGTTAGCCTATCTTGGCGCTATTGCATGCTTCCATTAATATGTATTGATTGATTGCCATGTCATGTACAGCTATAGCCTGCGCCAGAGCGATAGTTTTCGATCAACCTCGCTTGCAGTTTGAAATACGGTGCCATAACCGTCTGCCTCTCTTGTTTTGCGCGCTATGGCCGAGAGCCGACTATCCGTCTTCCTCTGATGTACCCCACCGCGCGCAACTTATCACAAGCATGGAACTATTGAATGATTCCGGACAATTCTTAGATAAACTATCGATCAAAGTGTGCGCACCTCGTGTGAGCTCCTGAGAGCGGGCCGGCCATTGTCACTGACAGTCAGGGTGAGCTTCAACTGGTCATGCGGGAAGGAGAAGGTGTTCGGAGGGAGAGACGAGAGGGGTCTGAAGGGAATCTCTCTCTCTCTCTCTTTCTCTCTTTCTCTCTCTCTCTCTTTATCTATATCTTTATCTCTATCTTTATCTCTCTCTCTCTCTCTCTCTCTCTCTCTCTCTCTTTTTCTACCTCGCAGTTGTGAGCAGTCCAGTCTTGGCATCGACAGCGAAGAAGTCATTGGCGGACAGCTGGTAGTTCACCTAGAAAGGGGCGGGGTCAGAGTGGGCGGGGCGTCTCTCACCATTCCGTTCCTTCCACTGTCCTTGTCGGTAGCCTCGAATTGGTAGATTGCCTTGCCCTCCTCCGTCCTTCCATCCACTCCCAGAACAGTCGGCGGGGTCTGAAAAAAAAACTGGTTAGCTACATTACTATATTTCATAACGTTCTTTGATACATGTTTTGAGAATATGTTTCAAGAAATGCATTACTATACTTAATGTTATTCGAAAATAATGTTTTGTTTTGATGGCGAAATTATAAATAACTATGATTTTTTTTAGGATGGTTTTGATTGATGAACCGATAATTTTATCGATACGTTAGCGGTCATCATGATACTCTTTTTTTGTTCAATATAAATACTCAATGAGCACCAAGAAAGTAAATAATACGCGCTTACTTAAATGTGACAATACGTATCACGCATATCATGTTATGTAACAGAAGATGAATAGAATACCACAATGTATGAATGGATTCGGACATGTGATTGCAATCAATAATACCTTGATCTCCGGATAGTTATCGTTCACATCAACAATCGACACGTTCATGAGAGCAGTGGCGCGCTGATTCGGCTTCAGAGCGTCCGTCGCCTGAAAGCTCAGCATATTCCAGTTCCGCCTCTTATGTAATCAGGATCACTAGCCCCGCCCTCTTACGCCACGCCCACTCACGATGACTTGGAATACGAAGGACGCGTTCTTTTCTCTGTCGACGTCAAATATGACCATCTCTCCAGTCGTCTCCTTCACATAAAATGGAAGCGACATCGAAGGATCGACGATCGAATACACTACGTTCTGAAAGAAAGACATCTTGGAAACCCTAACTCAATTTCTTTTAGTACGTTTCATCATGATCATATATTCAATCATTCATATTGTTTCTAATTTCTTGTTTTTCATCTCATTGCTAACTTATCCCCGCCCCTTTCGCCCCGCCCCCACTTTGCTGTTGGTCTCCAGAGGCGCGGGTTTGATGGTCAGACGGGCGCCGTTCGTATACCGACCCTCGGGGATTTGAGCGTGGTACACCTAGAGAGAGGGTTAGAGAGAGAGAGAGAGAGAGAGAGGGAGAGAGAGTGAGAGCAAGAGAGAGAGAGAGAGAGAGAGAG
>CAWZYM010000206.1:85000-112500 GCA_963966185.1 Rhabditoides inermis | reverse complement strand
ACGCCACCTCGCGCAATTTTTTGTCAGCATAGAACTATGAATGAGTTATTGTAATTGCAACACCAAAATGCAAAACGATTGCTTGATTCGGTTGTGTCGGAAGAACATAGGTTTGTGAAACGTAATTAGTAAACATGTGTACTAGAATAAACAAACCGTAACGAAGAAGTATCCGTCGCCGTTTCCACCGACAATCTTGTATAACATCTTCTCGTTGGAAGCATCTCGGTCCGTAGCCACAACCTGAATACACTAATTAATTAACTAATATTAATACATTGATTCCAAATCCAAGTGGATACAGTTTTTTCCCTATATTCTATATAATTTCAGGAATCCGTAATCAACACACCTTGGTGACGACAGTTCCGGGAGGAGCATCTTCGGACAGAGACGCAGAGTAGACCTGTATAGGAGCAGTGTAAACGAACAAACAAACAAGTAAATGAACAAACAAACAAACGAACAAACAAACAAACGAACAAACAAACAAGTAAACAAACAAACAAACAAGTAAACACACCGGTCGGCTGAACACCGGCTGGAATTCATCGACGTCCTGCACGTGTAGCTGCAGCTTGGAAGTGGCGGAGGAGGGGCCATCCGAGGCTGTCAGCTGGAATGAGGAGAGGGTGTGACGTCATCTATCAAGATAACTTGGCTCTTGTTGAATGCAGAATCGTACTTGTTCTATGCTGTACCTAACACCAGCGACACTCCATTGCCCGCCCGCAAATGTTAACAGATTAGGTCTAGGTGTACTCACCACAAAGTCCATGATGCCGTCCTTTCCAACCGCCTCGGCGTCGAGTCTCTGTAGCAGGTAGAGTGATCCGTTCGCATGGACTCCGACCGGGTGGGAGGGAGAGATGGAATAGGAGAGCGAGGGCGAGGGGGCCACAACCTGAGAACTCATGACTGGTATGGTGTAACTAGTATATTGTCTTATGATTGGAAAACTGATGACATTCTATGAGAGGAATGGTTGGCTGACATGTAATAACAGAAAAGTATTGTTCAACCAATATACGTTTCTCAGGCAGTGGATAACACAAATGGTGTTTTTCTCAATAATCTCTGCCCCATTTCTTAATGCGATCTTACTTATATAGCCTTAGAGTAACAACGCAGTAACCAAGGTGATTACAGTATCTCTTACACCATATACCGTACCTGCACAGACTGTCCGAACACCTGTCCGATCGGAGTGTTCTCAGGTAGAGTGGCCCTGTAGATAGCCTGAGGGAAACGGGGTGCCGGGTTGGAGGGGACAGAGGGAGAGATGGAGACCTGGAAACGGGAGGGTGAGAGGAGAGAGAGAAAGAGAGAGAGAGAGAGAGAGAGAGATAGGGGGAGAGGTGGGAGAGAGGGGGGGGGAGAGAGGGGGTGGGGGAGAGGGGGAGAGAGTTAAACATGTGACAGTTCCTTTTTGACAGTTTTGTAAGTTATACAATTCATATTCATTATGACAAATTCAACACATTGCATGATATGTCGTTCGTGTAACGTATGACAATAATCAATAGCTATTAAACTCATTTCAATGAGTGATGAGATAGAAAGAGAGAGAGAGAGAGAAAGAGAGAGAGAGAGAGAGAGAGAGAGAGAGAGAAAGAGAAAGAGAAAGAGAAAGAGAAAGAGAAAGAGAAAGAGTAAGAAAGGGAGGGAGAGAAAGAGAAAGAGAAAGAGAAAGAGAAAGAGAAAGAGAAAGAGAAAGAGAAAGAGAAAGAGAAAGAGAAAGAGAAAGAGAAAGAGAAAGAGAAAGAGAAAGAGAAAGAGAGAGAGAGAGAGAGAGAGAGAGAGAGAGAGAGAGAGAGATGTCCACCCACCCGACGTCGGAATAGAATTCGGGGAAGTCGAGATTCTCTGCTCGCACCACAATAAACACTGTATCGTGGTTGAGTGGAGAGGATGCGAACGAGGATGAGACAGTCAGCTCGCCCTGAAAAAAGTTGGAAATCGTAACACTTTTCATCATCATTATAATTTATTTATTGCATGTAAACACTAGTATACGGATCAAAGATACCCATATACACTTATCGGGTACCCATTTACACCCATATATATATATATATATATATATATATATATATATATACATTTTGAACATGTGTTTTCTCCGATGGAATGGAGAGATTTGAAGAATTGGAGACGCCTTGAGCGATGTGTAAGTGATCTAATATGTCTGGTCCAATATTCAATATCACTGGTGAAAAATATGGGATCAAGTGCTATCAGCGTACTCTGGGTACAGAGTAAAAGTATCATTCGTAAAAGTAGTGAAATAGTAAAAGTATACACTTTTTTGATACTGATGTTTTGAAGCTCATGTGAATGTGGACAATGAAAAGACATTGATTCAAGGTCTCTGCGTGCCATTATATATTTTCTGACTGAAACGTACTGTCCAATCACAGAAAACGTGGCGTTTGAAACGTATAGTTGAAACGTACGGTGAAGTTGTTGATGGCGAGTCCTTGTGGCACGGGAGTGGGTGGGAAGATGGAGTAGCTGAAGAGTATTGATACATGCTAGGTACATACGTTTCGATATCGAGCTAATGCGCAAGAAAACATAAAGGATCAATCGGAGTAGCTAGGACCTTGAGATTTAAATACGAGGGCAGGGGGGGAAGAAAAATGTGTGGGTGTGTGGATCAAAATTAGGGATAGGAGAGAGAGAGAAAGAGAGAAAGAGAGAAAGAGAGAGAGAGAGAGAGAGAGAGAAAGAGAGAGAGAGAGAGAGAGAGAGAGAGAGAGAGAGACTTACCGCAGCGTTCCATTCGCGAGCTGCGCATCGAACTTGTGCAACACGTGCGGGAATTCGACAGTTGTCGGCAGCTGCAAGGTTGTTTGTGAACAAGTAAGCTAACAAACAACATGATAAACAAGTAAACAACAAATAAACAAACAAACAAACCTTCAGATCGTAGCTGAGATTCTCGAAGACGGGGAACTTGTCGCGATCTTGCATCGTCACCACACGCAGCTGATGGTCAGCCCTGTAAGATTACTCATAAGCCCCGCCCCCCGTGGCCACGCCCACCTGGCCGAGTCGTCGGCGAGTGACTGCGCGCGGATCGTGACACGACGCTCAGAGGGAGAGAGCTTCTGTGCGACCTGAAAAGAAAATACGATTCAATCTGATAATGATACTGTTCAAGTAAGGAACACACTGTTTCCGTCACAAACAGACGACGTATGAGCACAATGTGAAACGTAGTCGCAGTGTGCACAAAAGTGTTAATTCTAGGCGATCTCACCTTCATCATGTCTCCGTCTATCACGAAATCCGAGCGCTTCTCGAGAATCTTGAATGCAATCGGCTCGTCTTGAGTCGAGAAAGCGGACACTCTGGAAAGCATACTGTACGCCAGAGTGAATACAGTATCCCAAGGTTCCGTATACACGAGTAGTACAATACTCCAGCCACAGTATCTCAACCAATACCATATCCGAGTCACTACAGTATCCCGAACAATGTACCGTACCTGAGCACGGCGCTTCCCACGGGTTTCTCGGTGGATATGTAGATGGTAGTGGGAAGCGGGAGGAACTTGACGGAAAGAGAACCGGTGAGTTCGATGTTCACTACCTGAAAGAAAGTATAATGTTCACATTCTGTATTTGATCGTGCGATGCATTCTTTTGAAAAAAACGTAAAAAAATATGCAACAATCAAAGAAAGGGAGAGAGATATACAGAGAAAGAGAGAGAAAGAGAGAAAGAGGAGGAGGAAGGGGGTGACTGACCGCAGTGGCGCTTCTTTTGAACACTTCGCTCTGATCCTCCGCCATGACTAGAAGATGGAAGGTGCCGTCGAATCCAGACAGTGGAGACACCGCCGAGATCACTCCGGACTGAAATCGACGGTCAAACCCCGCCCCCACAAGCTCCGCCCACCTCTTCGTTGATGCTGAACTTGGCCATCTGTCGCTGCTCGCGCGGGTCCTCCGACGGCACGAAGCGGTACCTAGATTACGGTAATGCGAGGTTGGAAAGTACCGTATACCTGATCGTTCCCTCCATTCCCGGATCGGGATCGCGGGCGCGCACCTCGGCGATCTTGCTGCCGGCGCGAACGGGTCCGGGCACCTGCACATCATAGGCGTACGGTAGGAAATGGATAGATACGCATACCTGCACATCGTACTGGAACTGCTCAAACTCGGGCGCCGACGGATTGGTGCCCTGAACGGTGAGACGAACCTGAATCATTTTCATGAGTAAACCAATAATAAAGGTAAAGGTAAAGGTCTTCCCCCGATTCAAGAGATTCACTCTGCAGAGGGGGTCGAAGGTGGTCTATGACACCATAGCCCAGCGATTTTCCAACGATGGTCTCTGGCCTACTTTCGCAATATCGCGCCCGTGAGTGTCTTGTCGAAATCAATAATCTAATAAATAAATCGATAATCACCTCGGCGCTGGCCACTCTCCTCGGTTGTCCGTGGTCGAACGCCTCGACTCGGATGTTGTAGCGGCTGTCGGTGAGTGGAGAGAGGGTGGAGATGGAGCCGGTGGAATAGTCGATGGAGAAGTGGGCTGGAAGGGAGGGAGTGGAGGGGAGAGAGAGAGAGAGAGAGAGAGAGAGAGAGAGGGGAGAGAGAGGGGGAGAGGGAGGGGGGAGAGGGAGGGAGAGAGAAAGATAGAGAGGGAGAGAGGGAGGAAGAGAGAGAGAGAGAGAGAGAGAGAGAGAGAGAGAGGGAGGACGATAGAAAGAGAGAGGGAGGGAGAGAGAAAGAGAGAGGAGAGAGAGAGAGAGAGAGGAAGAGGGAGTGAGAAAGAGAGGGAGGAGAGAGAGAGGAGAGAGAGAGAGAGAGAGAGAAAGAGAGAGGAGAGGAGAGAGAGAGAGAGATCTCCTCCACTCACGACTGGGCGGATTGATTGCGTAGCTGACGTCCCCGTTGCTTCCCAGATCCGCGTCACTAGCCCGCACTCGCACCACCTGCATGTTAATTGTTTTATTATAAATCATAATAATAATAATTATTATTATTATCGATTATTACACACCTACAACCAGCGGGTTGGCGCGGTTTGATTTCTTTTGAAATCGCAGAAACTTGTTACTGTTTAGGTATTCTACGATACATTTGCAATACGTTTCACTGAGAAATTTGATTCGCGCGTATTCACAATAATCTGTAGTCTACACAATTTCAATCAACGCAATCGGAAAGATGGACACATTATCATATCAATCAATAAAATTCGATAAGAACAGATCCGATTCACCTCGGATCCGGTGGGGAGATCGCTGGGCAGGGTGACTTGGTACACCTGCGAGACGAAGGCGGGAGTGTTGTCGTTCAGATCGGTCACCTGAACGAGAGTGACGTCATCGAAAAGAGTGATGTCATAAGTGACGTCACTTGACGTGATCAGCTTCTAATGTTGCCACTTATGAGAAAAGAGAATACATTGTTCCATGCATGGGAAGCACTATATTACTCGAAATACGCGATGTGTGATATATGTTTGGAGTGAAACGTTTCGAAAAACATGAGGTTGATCATAATCAGTAAAGAAACAAAGGTGAAGAAAAAGAAGGAGGGATATAAGGAATAAGGAGAGAACGGGAGGGAAGGAGAGAGAAAGAGAGAGAGAGAGAGAGAGAGAGAGAGAGAGAGAGAGAGAGAGAGACTGTTCACCCCACATCGATGCTTATGCTGGTCGATCCACACGCGTCGGGGTTGGCGCGAAGACACGCGCGCACCTGCAATGTGGATACGTTTCGATACGTTTCGATACGTTTCGATACGTTTCGATACGTTTCAATCTACTCACAAAATGACCAATCTTTTGCGATAGAACCAATAGTTGTTCTGAGTTACTGTTATGATTTTACCTACGATTGGTATTGCACAATTGTGGAATGAAACATGAAGCCTATCAATGTTCCAAATCGACACAGCGGAAAATTGTCGACAGTGAAACTATTGTATCTCTACGTTTCATCTGTGTGTCATTAGCGAACAGTCATTCGAGCCACAATCATTCGATGCGGTCGATTCTATGTGACACAAACAAGCAAAAACAAAACCAAAAAGAGACAAAATAGTAAACATGTAAACATACTTTGAAATCGTAATGAGCCTTCTCCTCCCGATCGAGATTCTCGAGAGTGGACAGCTCTCCGGAAGAGTCGTGGATCTGAAGGACGGAGACTCTCTCTCTCTCTCTCTCTCTTCCCTCCCTCCCTCCCACCCTCTCCCTCCTCTCTCTCTCCTCTCTCTCTCTCTCTCTCTCTCTCTCTCGCTATCTTGCTCATTTATAACAAAACTTAATCAAAATGTGATCGCACACAGCATACGTTTCATCAACTAAACAAACTCAGTTGTTTCTCTTCTTTCACCAATATGAATTCCGTTCCAAGAGTAAACTATTAAAACGAACTTCGAAAATAGGTGGATCAATAGATCAATAAATGCGGGATGTGGATGTCTAGCAGGTCTAGCACATTATACTATACGTTTCCGGGACAAACATCAATGATAAAACGTACCGCGAAAGGAATGGACTTGTCGTCGGTTACGAGCGAGTAGGCGAGGTCATTTGCACCGGTAGCGCCACGGTGGTAGGCCTGAAATATTCACAAGTTACATTTTATTCACAACCTCTCTTTTTGTTTTCACTATAACTGCATTTTGACGCGTTTTCGATGAAAGCCTGGTAAGCTCTCAGTTTTTGTGAAATGATTAGAATTGCATTGGCTGGATCTGGATTTCTCAATTTGTGTCGTTTCTCGTATGTTGAGTGCATCTGTCAGTCATGCTGTCCCCTCTCTTCCCATCGCTTCCTGGAAGCCCTACAGGTGCCCCCCCCCTTCCTCCTTCCAGCTTCTTCCATTAGCCTCAGGTCACCTCCACCTCAATTGCTTCCGAGCTAATCGCAGGCGAGAGAGAGAGAGAGAGAGAGAGAGAGTGCGCGGATGCGAGAGAGCGCAGGGCGCATCCGGTATGCGCGCGTATTCACTCCTAGATTGCATGACTTTCAATGCCTGGCTTAGAAACAGGTGGAAAATGCCGGGATGTCTAGCACATTATACTATACGTTTCCGGGGCGCAGGCATCAATGCGCATGCAAAAACCTGGTGGGTAAAAAGGGGCAGGTGGGAGGCGCGCGTAATGTTGTCGTAATTATTACCGGTTGGAAGCAGCCGAGCGAGAATGATTGGATTCTACTCATGCTACAATCACTGGGAGACGCTAATCGCGTTTTCCCTCCGGGCAGCGACGAAGAAAACATAACAACACGCCATATTTGTACATGTGTTTTCTATCGCTCCGAGGCAGAATGATGACAGCATTAGTAGTCGAGAAGTGAGTCTCACCCGAATAGGCGCAATGATAGAGGCGGCGACGTTCTCAGAGACGCGGAGACGATAGGTTCCCTGAAACGGTTGTGATGTCGTAAACCCAGTGATTACTATAAAGGTGAGTATTACCTGGTCAAATCTCGGAACTCCGTCCAGAACGGACCTTCCAGGATCGACGTTCACTGTCACAATGGTTTCCGCCTGAAATAAATAAGTAAGTAAGATGTTTGGAAATTTGAAATATGAAATGAAACATCGAAACTCACCACCGCTGATAGCAGCCAGAGAATAGTATGTTTCAATCTCATTGAATCAATACCTAATAATCATGCCAGTGGGACTAGGATGAGTGGAGAGGGCAGTGAGTATGGGTCGCGAACAGCTGATCGCACAAGCCCCGCCCCCTGGAAGCGCCGCCCACCGCGCGCACGGAACACGGTGCGAGGGGAATTACAGGTGTGTGAGCGAGGAGATTATGCTGATCCTGATCCCTCTTGTCTCTCTCTCTCTCTCTCTCTCTCTCTCTCTCTCTCTCTTATTCTCAGATCCTGTCGACGTTACATAAGGGAGTGTTTTCTGGGAAGAAATACGGCGAGATCAAGTCTTTGGTTCAGGATTCCCAGTCAACTCGCCGCTATTAGCTCAATTCACACTCGGCGCGAGCGGGATACGTTTTTCTGCCGGTGTCAGAGAGTGTGAAACGTACACAACCCGAAATTGGAGGGTTGGTCAGTCGGCGAATGCACACTTCGATTGTGTGCGCAAAACGCACCATGGAAACGAACGCCGCTCTTTGTGCAAAGGACATGTGTGTGGTGAAATACCACAGTGTGATAGCTGATAGATTCAATGTTTTTTGTAGCAACCCACACACCTCTGTGGCGTGAATCGTGCTTTTGTTCACTCACTCTCAGCTCTGACAATCAGTCTAAACACTTTCCATAATTGGATTGAGGGAAAGGCTTTTTTGAAGTGAAACTGTTCACACAGTTGCGTGACTGACACTTCTTGTCACTCACGTATGTGGATAATGGGCTATACGAAATAGAGATACGGCAAAGTACCGGTAAGTAACCGGTAACAGTCCCCTCTCTCCCCGCTTTCCGCAACTGTTCGCAACCATTAGCCCCGGTTTCAAACACGCGAAAGCCAGAAAAAGAGGTGGAAACACAACATCGCTCATATTTCCGAGAGAAAGGGGAGAGAGAGAGAGAGAGAGAGATTGTCCTTAAAAGGCGACAGGTGCGTCTTGTCTATTATGGGCGCTCAATCAGAGTCGCCGCCTAATTACGAGGGCGTTTTATGGGTGGTCCGATTCGGGTGGTCCCCTATTGCCAGGCGTATCAAAGTTATTCTCTCTGTCTCTCTCTTCTCTCTCACTATCTCTCTCTCTCTCACCCTCCCAACATCCCGGATCGATATCCGAATTAGCATGTAATGCGATCAGTGCGTTCACATACAGATACGAATACGTTTCACTTGGGAAACAAACACGAACTCAATTCTGGACAACTAATGCCACGAGTGTCGCCTGGAAGACTCCAAACAATACAGAGTGAGGAAAACTGAGAGAAAGAGAGCGATAGAGAGAGAGAGAAAGAGAGAGAGAGAGAGATTCACCGTCTGCCTTCCGTTGGTGGCGGACACGGCGAACTTGTAGGTGGCCTGGTCCCTGTCCGGCAGTCCGCGATCAGCCGTCATCCGCCCCGTGATGTCATCCACCCGGAACAGACCGCGCACCTGAGCAGTCATTGATTTATCGATTTATTGATGTTTCGTGTTATGCGGTGTAAATGAATGAGGTATTTGTCACATGTTTCACAGAACACATCTTTATTGAATCGTTGCGTGTTATTTTTTTCAGATTAGTGTAATGCTTTTTGATCGTTCGGAAGTGAGACGTCTTTGGATAGCTCTTTCGTTATCACTACGCCTTGTTATCGCTCAAAACTCTCGATATTTTAGGTTCCTAAAAATAATTTCGTTTTGCACGTGCCATACTCATTTTTGTTTGCGATTCCGAATCAACATTTTGCTTTTCATTTTAAATAAGGCCTCCACGGAAAACAAGATTAGGGGTCAATATTTACAGGAAACCGTGAATTGATCATATCTACAGAATAAAATATTTTATTCCTCGCGAAAATCTGCATAACAAATTTTTTTCGGCAGTACGAACACTATTGATTGTCAGACTGGACGGAAGATTTTTCCAGTGCTGCTGGATCGCGCCTAATCAGCTGGTCACGTACACTTTCCCTCACTGCCGCTGTTTTTCCGCTCTTATCATGCGCTGACCCAGGTAGCGAAGACTATACCGTATGCCACTGGGGCGCAGCGGCGTTTTGTGCCGGCTGCCACGTTCCCCGGAGTCTTTCTTCAATCATCAACGCACCTGCTTGTCGATCGCGTACATCTCGACTCCGGGCTCGGCTGTCAGCTCGCCGATGAAGTCGCCCACAGAGACCGCACCGAACAGCTGGAAACAATGCGTAAACAAACGCGTGAGCAAGTGAACAATAGACAAGTATAATGCGTGGTAAACATGTAAACAATAGTGTAAATAGGTGAATAAAGGGACCACCCACGTCGAAGTTGTACTCGGGCCGGGAGAAGCGGAATGCCTCGCCGAATTCCTCGCCAGAGTACTCATAGGATGCAGGCGAGGGCTGAAAAACTTTGTTGAAAGTGAGACAAAAATCGAAATGAATTTTTGATATTTAGTGTAATGCTAGTTTTCAGTTTTGTGAGGATATGCCACCAGCGGTGACAGATCCCTTATACTCCCTATCCAAACCAAGAACCAAGGTGCCATTATCGGTTTAAATGTACTTGCGTAAAGATAGTAAGTTGGTCTTGACCCAATTTAACAAAAGCGCGTGCATAAAACGTTTTCAAATACTAACACAAACCTGCACCTTTCTCTCTTTCTCTCTTTCTCTCTTTCTCTCTCTCTCTCCTCTCTCTCCATATTCACTCTCTCTCGCTCTAAAATTGACAATATTCATTTGTATTGTTATATATTTCATCTGTTAGTGTCCACTGTCCGTTATGCGCAGGTTTGTGTTAGTATTTGTAAACGTTTTATGCATGCTTTTTTTTAGAATAGAATAGTTTATTCATAAGTTGTTATGACATACACACAAATCGAAATAGGAAATAGTACAGCTACGGTTCGGAACTGTTCGTATTCGATTTGCGGGGCTTCACTTTCTCCAGACACTGTTAGCATTACAGCATATGCGAAGAGAGGAATCCAGTCACATCTCCAGACATCTGTCTTCTTATCCGATATAGAGTATACGGCCTTGATCCATCCTCGAACGCGTGAGCCTGCGTCTACCGTCGACCACCTTGCGTCTACCGTCGAACGTTCTCGAACTTCTCGCGTCCATTTGCATATTTGATCCCGGTCAATCCATTTGTCACTATCATATTGCGAAATCCAAGAAATCGATCAGTTACTGATTTTGTGCACTTCCAACAGGCTTATTTGGCTCCTCCTTATCGTCTCACAGTGAACGGCTCCGAGTATCGATCGATAACTGCATCATACTTCTCTTCCGTTCGCGGGTGCCGCCGTTGCTTTTCAATTCGCCTTCGCTGTGTACCTTCTTTTCCTCCAATTGAGAATCCGCGCTTCGCCGACTAGTTGCACTTCCACAGGCTTGTTTGGCGTCGCCTTATCGTCTCACAGTGAACGGCTTCATTTTGAGAATTAGTCGATACTCCATGAAACCTCATATCCGAGCAGCGGCGGTGACTTTCATTGTCGTCGGGTGGTCATTCGAGGGAGCGCGGGAAGGGGCAACTGCTCGCGGGGACGGGAAAATGAGAAGTGAAAATGAGAGTTTTGTTGCATTGTGTCAAGACAAAATTACTATCTTTACGCAAGTACTTTTTAGGCCCCATTTTATTTTCACGCTGACGCACCCGTGCAAAAGATGCAACTATTGATTTCGTTGACACAGAAGACCTCTTATCGCTATAGAATGTAAACCCCCGCCCGCACCTCCCCGTAAAGTGATTGTGCAACGTGTCAGTGTCTTATTCTACTACAGTCGCCGGACAGACTACTTTATTCGTTCGACCATTTTATTCGGTGATTTTAGTTACGCTTTACGGGCTACGCCAGTACGGGCTGCTTGCCACGGCCCGGCGCGCGTTCACTGATTTGCGTGACGGTAGACGCACGCGACGCACACGCAACGCGTCTCCCATGTTGAAGAAAAATAAGCTCATCATCATTGCCAATTTCTGAGAGGTTTCAAAATGTTCTCGTGGTTTAGTGGTTCGGCGAGCGCGGCCAGTAGTCTGTTTATCGCAGGTTCGATTCCGTTCGCTGCCACAAGTTTTGCTCTACTTCCATGTACGGTTAGATGGAAGCGCCGGCGTTATCTCTTCACTGCGGTAGAACCGCCGTGAAGAGATAAAACCCCGTTCCCACTTTTCGCCCAATCGATAATATTGGCCCACATTTAAGGGCCCTTACGATCCGTGTTCATATCAGTAGCTCGCGCAATGAGTGCATATTGCATTGCATTGCATCATATTGCATCAAAGGCCATCCGCATAAACCGGAAGCATAAACCGGTCCCTACTTTTGTCGGAGATTGAAAGTATGTATGTCGTAGAGCAGCTCAGCAGCGGAGACATAACAATTGTTTATCATTGCGTATTCAGATAACATATGTGGACAAAGTATGTGGATGTAATAAGTGGTGCAACGTATTACGTATTTGTGATTCAAGTCAAATCAAAGAATGGTAAAACAGATACAAAGGCGTATGTAGCATAGGAATATTTTTATTTTCTCTTATCGAGCTGTCCTATCAAGCTATCATATCGATTAGTCATAACTTCAGGATAGGAATATTTCCATTTGCAGGATTCTCTGATCGAGCTGGACCGAAACCTGGAGAACTTTGAGAACTTTCTGGATCTGGCGAGCATCCCCGGCACGGAACAGCTGACGGTGGCACACGTGCGGCGGTTCGTGCCATGCACATCCAACTTGGATGCACTCAGCAAGCTGATTAGTGGTGAGATCAGACAGACTGACAAACTGACAGATTGATTGACAGACATGTTGTGTATGTCAGTGTGAGATCTACCTTGACAGAGAAGGGGGAGAGAGTGCAGGGAAAGAGAGAGAGAGAGAGAGAGAGAGAGAGAGAGAGAGACCCCTCTCCGTTGCAGAGAAGCGCGTCGGGATGGAGAACGCGCATGTGGACGAGGGCATGCAGGGTATGGTGCTGTCTCCCAATGCCAGGCATCTCTTCCAGGTATGGATCAAGAATCACGTTATGAATGTTGCCATTGCTCACTCATTGGTTCTTTCACTCACTTATTGGTTCTGTCTACCTACGCTCTTTCATTGACGTCACCAAATATGAGAAACAGTGTATGTAGGCTGTGCATGCGTTTTTGATTTGCTTCATAATGTGAATGTTTGACTCATTGATGCCACCTAGTTGAGCCGGGTGGTTGGTTGTGAAGCGAATATAACTTGCGTATGTAGTTACTGCAGTGACCCTAACGAGATTGCGTTGAAATGCGAGCGTGCGAGGCGATATAGCCGGGTGGTACAGAAGTCTTATAGGCTATTTGAACAGAACGTGTGCATTATTTGTTTGTCACTCGTTGATATCACCAAATTGTGGATGGGTTGACAGTAAAACTTTTTTTATGGATTGCGTAAATACTTGTGTGTGGTTGCATAGATTGTTGCGACATCGCCAACATTTTGTAATTTGACCGGACCCGATCCTTCACCCTGGCGAATCCTTTTCGCAACCTGGCAATAGGCAAGTTACCGCCAGTATCGCTCGCGGAGCACCGAGTGAAGAGAACGTGGTAAAATTGGCAAAAAATTGAAAAGACCCACCATCTTCCCCATGGGGGAACAGACCACGAACGGGTGGTACGGTAACTAAGAGCACAGTCAAATTTGAAAGAAAGTAAAACACGAGCGGTAGCAGGACTCGAACCTGCGACAGAGCGCACTCGGCAAATTGCTAGGTTAACATCTAACCGGCTGCGCCATTGAGGACGTGGCAAGATCCTTTCATTGAGCGATGATCTACTGCGCGCTTGTGGTTTTTGTGAAAAAAGTAGACAATAATGAAACACAAGCATGAGAGACGATTTTATTGTTTTCGAAAACATACGTTTCAGCTGAAAATGAATGGTTTTCCTTTGCACAGTCCGTCTTTGATTTATCGCAAATCAACTAGATGTCTCAATACTAGCAAATTAGAGATTCGCCTATCTGTTCGGCTGGTTCATGTCTGTTCGGTTGGTTCATGTCGCGGGTTCGAATCCACTCTACGACAGGTGTTTTGCTGAAACCTTGCTACCGTAGCAATGTGCCTGCGAATCATAACTTGTGTAAGATTCAGTCAATCATTTGGGATTTTTGTCCACTTCATTTTTCCCTATCGATTCCCTCACCCAAGATGTTGCCGGTTATCTCCCAGTCCTACTTAATGCCCCTCCCCCCCTATCACACTATGGTGATAGCGATCCGACCAACATTGTACCTCCCCGCTCACGTGTTTCCCATGGGTGGCGCCTGATTCCTTGTTTTGACACAATTTTAAAGAGCAGCACGTTTCTCAGTATGAGTGCTCATTTGGACACCTGTGTTATGCTGTCACGTTCTCTGCTTATCGTTATCCCAACGATTCCCGCTCTCTCGCTCGCGGAGCGCGGAGTTCAAGCGCGAAGATGACGCGGTCTTTGTTGCGTTCCCCACCGCATCTCGGTGACCTCTTCTCTAACTCGCAGAACATTCAGTGGAGAATTCTCCGTTCTTCCTATTTTTCGCGCACTCGCAATTTCTTCATTCGGTTTTCGCGCGAAGAGAAGGCCTAGCGTCTACCGTTTATCAGGTGTTTCTGTGTTCATTGCTCTTCTCTGCTTCTCTCCCTGAATCGTGGAGCTCTGTTTGGAACAAGATTCCTGCGCGCCTATTCTTTTACCCGCAGAACAGCGAACAAATGGACGCGATTCTCTCCCAATGTCCTCCGATTTTCTTTTCGAGTATCCTGAGAAGAATGATCACTGTTTCTATATCGGAAAAGAATGCAAGTGGTTTCATATCGAAGCTTTTCGTGGGCTACATGACGTTTGTAAGGCTTCAATCCCGTCGTCTTTGTTGCTGGAACCTTGCCGGCATTGTTTTCCCTAATTATCTTATGGCCCATTGTCTCAATAGCGAACATGAATATTTCGACATCTATCCATACCACCTACGTCATTCCGGGGGGCGCGTCGCGGCTCGCGTCGCGGTTCTCCACTCTGGCTCCGCCCCCTCAGACTCCTGGCCCCGCCTTCTCAGATCTGACAGATTCTGCTAACGTAAGTAAAAGACCGCTAGCAGAACCAGCGCGCGCGGACAGCTCGGATCCCGTAGCGCGTTTGACGTCATTGCGTCTTTGCCGGCCGCTCTCGTTGTTAACTTTCAGTTCCATGTTGTTCTCTTAGAAAAGTTATTCACAGTTCGTTTTTTCCAGTTCACAGTTATTCAGTTATTCAGTTATTCACAGTTTACAGTTTTTCAGAGTTCGTGTCAGTTAAAATGATCTGTTCTTGGAATGTTCTCTCTAGAATAGTTCGCAAACAATCGAGAACGAAACATCTGGTCAATTTTTTCGTTTACCTATAACACATCATTCGCACGCGATAAATGCCTATCATTCGATAAACTGAACAACTGCTTAATTCGTTTATTTTTAGATTTGTAACGCGAACATCGATCGGTCTCTATGCTGCGCGCGGCGCACCTCGTCTTCGTGTTTGCTGTGTGCGCACCGCTCGCCGGCTACAACAGTCAGTCTAACGATCGTCTTTCACGCCTTCAAAATGTTGACGAGTAGCGGGCAGCCAACTGCTTTCGCACCACGATCAAAGGGGCCTGATACGAAAACACACCGAGCGCCCGAGCCCCCATTCAACATGTAGTAGGCTCGCAAATGAGTTCCGCTGTTTTCACTAGAGACATCGGCGGTGGTCAGACAGAATCCCATTATTTTCACCGAAAAATTCTGAGCTGAAATGCGAGCCTATTCACCTATTCTATTTGAAGTGCGCCGTGCCGCCGAGCCGCCTGTCACGCTGCAGTGCTACACGTGCGAGGACGCGGCTTGTGAGCAGCCGCCACTCGAGCTCGTGTCCTGCAGTCGCACACAAATCTACTGCTACACGCTGGTGCGACGCGGCGGTGGGTGCACTCTGATGGTGCTGGTGCACTGGTGCTGGTGCACACTCTGACTATATGCTCCCATTATACCTTCACGCTGACGCTGACGCGACGCGTGTGAAAGATGCAACTATTGATTTCGTTGACGCAGCGTGATCAAAATCGATAGGTGCATCTTTTGCACAGGAGGGTCAAGTATGGGGCCTTACCAATGTAGTGATATCGCCTTCCTACAATGACGTGAGTGAGCTCTTTTCAGAATTGTCCGACGAGCATGTGCGCGAAGTGTATGGTGACGATACGTACGTGGGAAAGGGTGGGTGACAATCTGATAATTCTGCCATTCTACATCATTATGATCCGATTTCACCATCTCCTCACGAACGCTCTGTCAGCTGACTCTGTTTGCGCGAGAGAGAGACATGCCACTTTCAGTGAAGCGTCGCGGTTGCACGTCTGCTTGCGTTTTCAGCACGTGGGAGGGTGAGTTGAGGAGGGAGAGAGAGAGAGAGAGAGAGAGAGAGAGAGAAAGAGAGAGAGAGGGAGTGAGAGAAAGAGCGATCGAGACTTACTCGCAGGCTACACATGCGTGCAATGCCCCAACAATTCGTGCAATGACGCAGGCAATGACGCGCCAACATTGCGCGACCGGCTGGTGAGTCATCAATCGATACAGCCGTGCCTCGCTACAGTATGTGCAAGGCGAGAACAGAAAGATAAGATTTTTTTTTGCGGTGCGACGATTTCAGCACAAACATGAATGTTTGTGATTATTGCAGGTGCAGCGCCTCTCAACAGCTCGCAGGAGAAGACGACGTGGGAAGAGTTGGATGCTCTGTGGAGCATCGTCACGTCGGACACGCGCTTCGCCACCGTCGCTCTCATCTGCTCGGTCACGGCACTCGTCGTTCTCGCTGTCTCGTGCTACTGCGCCTGTCACCTAGCACGCTACGCCTACCACATCGTCGTCAAGAATCTTCGGAGGTTGCGCGCAAAGGTATCCGAACCTGTGAAAAAAGATACAGGGACCCATTTATTTTTACGCGTCGCGAAACGGTTGTTCAAACACAGGTTGAACGAAAGTTCTACGTGCGCGCGGTGTTCAGAAACTCTTCGCGTGCTCTCTCGCACTTGCTCCGCATGTGCCGTCGGCAAGGGGTCGATGAGTGGACAGGGGAAATCTATTAGGCCTCTGTATCGTTGACTGTTGTGCCACTTTCTAGAAGGAGCGCAGTCATGTGCGATCGGCGGATGCGGAAGCTGAGAATACCCCGTTGGTTGGCGGAGGGCGCCAAGCTAACACCGTCGACGGCAACGAGACGGCCGTGTTCAACGTCTCCTTCGCAGGCCGCCTGGACAATATCGTCCACAGGTATGTACTTTGTAGAAGTGACTGACCTGTGGGTGTTGCTTTTTGAGCACCTTACTTTTCGGCAGTGTGCGATGATGGATAATGTTATGAACATGTCTCTTGCAGCGTGGCTCCGGATGTGGGGGAATCACCAAACACACAACCCGAGAACACAGTCTCGTCGTCGACCGTCGCACTTAACGAAAATCCAAGCTCTCCGGTTTCGATCAACGCAGAGAGCGCACCGCTGGAGCGCAACGAATCCTTCCGCGCAGCTTCTGCGCCAGCCACGCCGCTCTTCAACCGAATAGGTGAGTGGTTTCATTGCAACTATGTTTTATTGACTATTATGTGTATCTTTCATTCAGACACGATCGCGTATAATGATGCGGAGCCGGAAGAGGAGATTAGTGGATCCTGTGCATCGATCGACTCCCAGGGACAGGTGATGGGCGGTGTGAACCAGGCTTGGGAGGAGAGAGAGTCTGCTCAAAATCCCAGCCCTGCTTTGCCAGCCTATAGAGTGCCTTCACCCACAGAGCCCCTCACCCGCCTCGAAGAGACCGAGCTGTGATGGGGCACGCTCACTCAGGAAAGTAGCAGCTCCAGAATTGTTTGTGACATGTTATTTTTATTTTATCATGTTATTCTTCTTGCTTGATTATTATGTTATTATTCTTGCACTGTATATCGTATTTATTTTAGTGCCCGTGTTTGTGTTTGCATCTCACATAATCGCTGTCCATTGACTATCTCACGAAGTCCTCTCCATCTCCAAGTCTCTCCATCTCACCGGTGCACATTTTCCATCACTTATTATCGTAATTTCTATACAGGTTTTGGGCCGATAGCAATTGTTTCAGTGTCGTTGAATGAGAAACTTTAAACATTGTATATGAACATTAAATAGGTAAATATATATATACCTTGGGGAAGTGTGGCGCGTCCTTGCCGTTCTTGCCCCCCTTGTCCGAGCCCCCCTTCTCATCGCTCATATCGTCGAAATCGATCGTGCGCACCTGTCAATCGAATAACTTTTATAGATAACAATAAAACTACTAACAATATATAGATATTTGCTGTTTTGATACAAAATCAATAATCAATCAATAATAAATACTCACCGCGTGCACGACGGGGCCCTTTCCCATTGGGACGAGCTCGTCGACAGAGTTGCTGGGCTGCTCGGAAGACGGGTTTTCCTGGAAAAGTCAATAAAATAAAAAATACAGTTGCCTGTATCTGTATTTTCTAGGATCTTAAGTAAAGTAAAGATCATTTCTCTATAGGACACATCGAAGCTAGGTGATCGATTAAATGATGGATGGATCGTGTGGTGTAGTTGATTATGCCGCGACGTCTTCCCCTATGGTCTATGGGAGGGAGTGGTAAGTCTCTTATGAGGTACCATGTGAGGAAAGTCTCCCTATACTCTGAATCTCATGAGAGGTATTTGGGGTACGTGGGAAAAACATTGAGATTCCAAAGGCCGATCCAGTGAGGAACCTCGGCCTTTAGATTGATTACCTCTTAATAAAAGTACTCGCGTGAAGAGAGTCAGTTTGTTTTGAGCCAATTCATCAAAAGCGCACCTTTCTCAACCACCCCACCCAGTGCTGACCTAAAGGCTGATCTAAAGCCCGATTCACCAGCCCCACCCACCTTGCTCTCATACGTGTCCTCCTCGGCCCGGCTGCTCTCCACTTCCAGTCGCATGCGCTGGATCATCTCCTGCAAGCTCAATTCGTAAAACAACCATCCTCATCACCTCATCTTTGAATGGGTTTCGAATTAATTCGAGACACGATTTAGTTTATGTAGTAGTTAGTAGATTCAGTATTACCAGTGCTACTTAGTATTACCACTACTGTTCCAACTTCAGCTAGAGAAAAGGTGCGAGTGAAATGACAGCGAGTTTGATGACCCACCTTCACCCTGGCAGACTCCACCTCTTCCGTCACGATGTCAACTGGCACGCGGGTCGAGCTGGAACGATCTCTCTCTCTCTCTCTATTCCCTCTCTCCTCTCTCTCTCTCTCTCTCTCTCTCTCTCTCTCTCTTCCCTCCCTCCTCCTCTCTCTCCCTCTCTCTCTCTCTCTCTCTCTCTCTCTCTCTCTCTCTCTCTTCCCTCCCTCCTCCCCTCTCTCCCTCCCTCTCTCTCTTTCTCCACGCTTCTCTCCCAACGGTTCACTAGATTCATCAGCTCCATGTGTTCAAAAAGTTGTTCTTTTTTCAAAAAAAAGGAGGTAATTAGGAAATGACACCAGACACCAGGACACCAGACACCAGACACCACGACACCACTTCACAAAACACAACTGCACTACGACCTCTCGTCTGTATAACTGAAAATAGTGCGAAAAATGTATTGTAAAGTGGTGTCGTGGTGTCGTGGTGTCGACACCAGAGGGCCGTGGTGTCGTGGTGTCTGGTATCTGGTGTCATGGTGTCTGGTGTCATTTCCTAATTGCCAAAAAAGGAGAATATGAGAGACGCGGACTCACAGTGGCCTCTTGCCGTGGTCGGCGGCCTCTATCTCTAGGCGGTACTTCTTCCGCATCGGCTCCGGCTCATCCACGAAGTAGTAGACAATACGCGCCGAGCCGCCCTGTCAATCATCATTTATAACAGTTTCAGTTACATCTTCTACTTGTTAGGGACTGTGTCGATGATCATAAAATTCACTGCCATCACATCTTTCAAAAATAAACAATATTCAGGAATTAAAAGCACTGCTATCAAGTCTAAATTTCACAGAGTTTGGTATCCCACCCTCGTTTCTTTCTTAGTTATTGTTTATTTATCTTGCTCTCATTATTACAACACCCCCCCTCCCTCCACGCCCCGTTTTATCTGTTTTGTAATAGGTATGAACCCCCCATAAGTAGCTGATTGTTTACACCAATTAGCCTAGGGCCAGCTCCATATTTGCCATACCCTGTCCGCTATTTTCACTTATTCGTGTATGATATGTCACGGCAGATAAACATTATTATAATATCATAATAAACGTATTGTATTGTATTATATCATATTTTCAAGGCAAGGTCATACACGATTTTGCATCAACACTTTCTGATGATTTTTCTTTTCCTTTTTTTAAGATCTTTCTGAGTGTCTTCTAACAGCAACAGTTGAGTCTTACTTCTACTTATAAACGAAGAATATGCAATTTGGTGACTTGAATTGATATAAGTTGTACAACTCCTGTCTTGTTTAAAAGTTGCGAGGACTCGAGTGTTTATTCACGCAAATGAATAGTGTCGTTCTTTTAGGCCACATGAGAAACGCAACGTGAAAACGCAAGATTCGAAAAATCGATATTCGAAAAATCGATACCTTGTTGATGATGCGGAATGGGTAGGCGGGGTCGGAGGTGAGCTTGTAGCTGACCACGGCGTTGTCACCCTAGAAGGGGATACTCTCTCTTTCTCTCTCCCTCTCTCTCTCTCTCTCTCTTCCTCTCTCCCCCTCTTTCTCCCTCTCCCTCTCCCTCTCCCTCTCTCTCTATCTCTCTTTCTCTCTTTCTCTCTCTCTCCCCTCGTCTCTCTCTCTCTACCTCATCCAGATCCCTCGCTCCAATCACTCCGATCAGTGTGTTGTTCTGCAGCTTGGCCGGCACGACAAACCGGAATCTAGAAGATATGTTACGTTTTCAATTTTAAAAATAGGATACGTTTCACAAACAGTCCAAGTCACCTGGAATTCAAAAGTAATCTAATATTAGGAGTTTGACTTTCTCTTTCAACTTATTCATGAAGTCTGCGAATGCGAGTTAGACCAATACTTAGAAAATACATGTTTTTCATTCTTCATGTATACGGAAATAAAAAAAGTTCTCATATTTACAAATACGTTGAGAGACAGAGACAGAGACAGAGAGACATAGAGACAGAGAGACATAGAGACAGAGAGAGAGGGGGGGGGGGAGAGGGAGAGAGAGAGGGAGAGAGAGAGAGAGAGATCCACTCACTTCTCGTACTGGAACTCTGGCGCGTTGTCGTTCTCGTCGATTAGATCCACGTGGATCCTCGTCCGCGAGCAGCCGTCGACGGAAGAGGGCGACGCGTCCTGAATTATCGACTTATCGATTTATCGATACTTTGTATTTCTTCTTATCTTATATTGATTCATTGATTGCTGCACTTTGATGCATTTCGATTCTTAATGAATCTAATGATGTATCGAGATTGATATTGATTTATTGATTTCTCGATTTCTCGCATACCTCGATCTCGACGATGGTTTCGACTGCGTGGAACGCCTCCCGGTCGAGCTTCAGGTTGTCGAACACCGAGAGAACGCCTGGAGGAAAGTAAACAATTAAAAAACAGGTAAACAACCAGGTAAACATGTAAACAAACAGGAAACAAACAGGTAAACAAATAAACAAACGCACCGGTCTTCGCGTCTAGTCGGAACATGCCGTCGGGGTCGCGCAGACGCAGGCGGGTGTTCTAGATTTATTATCGATTGTTTGTTGTAATCTGCACTTGGATACTCCATTGATCTTTTTTTTACCGGCCGCATGATGTTGTGAATGTGAAACCTAATAAGCAAAACGTCATCATCCCTATTTTTGTCCTCCGCCCATATCGTGGACAGAGTATCCCAGGCTACCATGTTACTCCACTCATTTTATCCCTGTCCTGTATATCCAACCAGTGAAATAACTTTTCACAATTTTTTGACAGTACATTTGACATCTAACATCTTTTCTGAGTATGGTTGAACCCACTTTATTTTTTTTCTGTATATCGAGCTTGTTAACGTATTTTGTAACTTGTGATGTGCAAAGTGTTCTAAATTTCACAACTCCTTTTCGCATCATTTTCACCCACCTTATCCCAGCCTGTTAGACAAATTTTCACAATCTTTCGACAGTTCTCTTCTGACATCTTTCCTTATTATAATTCCACCCACCTTATCCCTGTCCCGTATATCCAACTGGGCGACCTTTGTTCCCTCCTTGGCATTCTCGGGAATGGAGACGGACAGGGCACAGGTGGAGAGACGAGCGCGAGAGGGAAGAGGGTCACTGTAAGGGAGGGGTTGAGAGGGAGGGTGAGAGAGGGAGAGGGGGGAAAGGGAGGGAGAGGGGGATGAGAAGGGAGTGGGAAAGGGGGTGAAAGGAAGGGAGGGAGGGCGAGAGAGAAAAAGAAAGAGAGAAAAATCGAGATCTTATGTGTTTCGCTTTGCTTATGACTTATGAGCCTTTGATGTGGATGCCATCTCTTCGTTGGTATTTCTGAACTTCATAAATCCACTTAAAACCGGTACCGTTTAGTGCAAGTGTGATCTCGCCCGTTTCTCTCTCTTTCTCTCTCTCTCTCGACTAATGATAAGTTATATATAACTGATAGACATGTGATTAGACGTAATAGTTAGTGGTCAGTGGAATCACATGTGAGAGAGAAAACACATGCTTCAACATCGTGATATACATGGCTCGATGATTTGAGAGAGAGAGAGAGAGAGAGAGAGAGAGAGATGCGCGACCTTGATTGAAAAGCGGTGCTGATCACATTATGATCATAAGATCAAATCATATTCACGTGCCATTGTAATCACTCTTCTATGTTGTGAGCAAAACACACTACAATACACCTTCAACAGCGATCTCTGAAATAAGGCTGGCTATGTAAACCTGTGTTAATAACTGTGTTAATAACTTCAAGAAAGACGTAAAAAAGACAAATAAGAAAGGACCGAAATGGTTTCACAAGAGATACAAGATAAAGCGAAAAAAAACAAAAAAAAACAATACAAAGTCTTTTCAAAACTTACTCCTCATCCTCCCTAGCTTTAGTCTCCTTGATAACGATCTTAGCGCGCGCGAATTGCGATTCATCATCGGACTGAGTGGCCTAAATATATAAATGTATAATGACAATAGTGTTAGATTTGTAAATACACTAGTTTACATAGTTTATATAGTTTATAAGTTTTTATAGTTTCCTACCTGCACAGTGAACTCCTTCATATCTTCCGGCATCTCGATCATTCGTATGTCAGCCTTGGAATCGATGTAGAAGTATCTGAAAAAAGAGATTTTTATTGTTGTACTACCAACCTGAAATTTGAAGAAACTGTATCCATGTCGGTTAGCTTTAACCCGGAGTCCTGCACTGGGTACTAGTTTTTGAAATATTTATCTATACCCATCAACAGATTACTTAAACTAAGCTCCCAGAAATAAATGATAACAGTGAAACGTATGTTATGTACATATGTACAATGAATGAAATACGACTTCAATGCGTAATACAGAGAGAGAGAGAGAGAGAGAGAGAGAGAGAGAAAGAAAGAGAGAATGGGAGGGAAGAAAGAGAGACAGACAGAGAGAGAGAGACAGAGAGACAGAGATAGAGAGAGGGAGAGAGAGAGAGAGAGAGCTGCTCACTTGTTGGCCTCCTCTCCCACGATACTGTAGTGCATGGTGTGATTGAATGTCTTGTCTCCATCGAAAGCCGCCAGTCGAGGATGAATGTGAATGGGCAGAGACGAACCAGCAAGAGACTGAAATGGTTTTTTTTCTTTTTAAGGTTGTTTACCTGTTTGTTTGTTTACTTACATGTTTTTTGTAGTGTAGAAACATGACGTTATTGTGTGTCTTTTATGACTCTGTTTTCATACGAACAAAGAACGATTTTACGATATTTTACAGCGCGAATTAGTCACCACCGCATTCCTTTCGCGGAAATTGAGAGATATTTCATCAGAGTACACTCGATAAAATAAAATGTCAATCCACACGTTGAAAACGACCTTACAACTGTCAGAGAGTGTTATTGTTTCCGTGTTATTGTTTCCTGTAACAGCGTCTCAATTGTTAACCGCCTTTCTGATCGCTGTCTTGGTTCTTGGTGTCAAGAATTTATAAATTTACAATTGGGGCCCAGCCATTTTTCGCAAATTCCGATAACTCACAAAAAAATACACAAACTGGTTTTACAAACTACGCAATATCGAAATTGCGGAGTGGAAAGTATTTACGCGTACAGAAATAGACGCTGTGATTTGTTGCAATTTGCGTCAGCAGGCGAACACGTTGGTCCTTAGTGCCATAGAAATATGAATCGGGAAACCACTCGAGTACGGAAATACAAGATCCTATGTTTCAACAATATACAATACCACACACAAGAATTCGCCACCCACAACCTGTTCCACTCTCGAGCGAGACAGCGCAGACAGTGGGAGGGAGTGAAGGAATAGGACAGAGCGCAGACATCGGGAGATGGGAGAGAGTGAAGAGATCGGAGAGAGCGCAGACAGTGAGAGATTAGAGGGAGTGGATGGATAGGAGAGAGCGCAGGCAGCGAGACACAGATCGCGGAGTACGGTCAGACAGTGAGAGTGGTCCACTGACTGCAGGTGGTGGGTATAAAAGGGAGGTGAGGCGTGGGAGATGGCAACAGATTTACAATGATCTACCGATTCCTCGTCGCTTCTTTGATCCTGCGGTGCGCCCTATCCAGGCCAGCCCTCACCGACAACGAGACTGGAGCCGATCCTTGTGAGTACTTTGTACTAGTTTTGTACCAGTACTTGGTTTACTAGTGTCATTTTACGTGATTATGCAAATTTCAGTCCAATGCGAGAACTTTATCGAGAACACGGACATTCTGGATATGGCGACGGGAAACATGGCCGTCACTATCACGTGAGTTATTCGTATTTGAATCGCGCGCGCTTGATGTCCCTTTACGAAAATGCGACCAGACGAGAGTCTTTTCACTGAGGAAACTATTTCCCTGACTTTAGTTCTACAGTTGTATCGAAACGCATAGAAACTTCCACAATATTGACTGCACGGGGCCGCGGATTGTAACACCCTGCCATCACAACTGTGATAATCTCGCTTTGTAACATTCTTCCTATCGAAAAGTGTTACAATCTACAATCACCTAAATTGCCAATTTAGGAAGGACGAGACGGGAATGACTATGACCTGCCCCAGCAAATACATACTCATGATCGACTATGAGAACCTTGTGAGTTCCGCAAAATCGATAATCGATCGATAAATCAATAAATCGATATTTTCCAGCCCGGCGAGCGCAATCTGATGCGTATGAAGGAGCTCAAGTTGGTGTGCAAGAACGGCCGGTGGACGGCGCCCGATTTCAAGGTACGGTACTGGGTTACGGTAGGTTGAATTTGGAAGTACCGTACCACTAATTGAGCTATATACTGTATTTTCAGGTGTGGAAGTTCGATCAGATGATGTTTGGCTATATGGTGTGCTACTGAATCGATCGATCGCCCAAGACACATCCACACAAAAGAATCTCAGAGTTTAGTGTGCTGTAGATGTATATTATTTGTATAAAGCTGCCGACTTTTTGTGTTCTGTTGTTCTGTACTGGATTGATGCAACAAAATCAAAATATTACGAACACTTCATAATCATAAAAGTTCTCAGAGAAATTGCGAGTGCGAAACAAGAATTCGAGGTCTGTAGAGTTCATTGAAATGCATTACGATTTGACATTTTAATCAAGTAGTAAGTGACCCACCTCATCACTACTGGCGTGATAGTAATGCTTATTTCGCAACGAAACGTAACGACTTTGTAAGTTGTAAGATGTTACTCTGTATGTCATTGGTATGTGAACTCCACCCACCTTATCTGGCGTGACACTTCACGAAGATACGTAATTACTTTGTAAGTTGTAAGGTTCATGTAACTGGTACGTGAACTCCTCTCCCACCTCATCAATGCTGGCGTAGTACTCTCCCCTGGTGAACATCGGCGGCAGATCGTCGGCGTCTTGAATGTGGATGGTGAGCGGGGTGACGGAGGAGCGCGCGGGCGTGCCGCGGTCCTGAACGGAAGTTCCTGATCGGGAAAATTGGATCGAACACTGTGTTATTGCTAGTTTTATGACTAGTTGCGTGCCGCGGTCCTGAACGGATAATGATTTGTAATCTGTATCTGTGATTGTAATCATGATCTGTGAAGGGGATGTTTTTTTTTGGAATGTTTTGAAGAGAATGACAGCAACTTGAAGGGTTCTCTGCATCTCTCAACAAGAGCCGAAAATTGCATTACGATTTCTATTACGCGTAGAGTCACAAAGTAAGTACGAATAAGTTGCGGAATCACAAATAGCTGAAAAGAAAAGAGCACATTGAAGCGTACATATGTGAATTGCGCTTACAAAGCGCGTAAAACAAGGCATTTTTTTACTCGTTACCGTGACCGCTTAATTTTTCTCACTGTCTACCGTCACCTTCTTAATGGTTACCGTAACTTTTTTACTGGCTACCGTAACCCAACCCCTCTTACCGTAGCCCTGATTCGCAGCACAATCCTCTCGGTACCGTCGTCGAAGTCGAGTGGTCGGAGGAGCTTCAGACGGAGCAGGGGAGGACGCTGCAAAGAGGGCTTCGTGGGTGGTCTACTATCGTCGTGGGTGGTCTAGTATCTTTGTGGGGGGCCGAAACGTGCTCCGTTATCTTTCTTTATATATTTTTTTCTTTTCTGTTTAAAATCAGAATCACGTTATGATTTGTTGCCTTGTACCCTACATATACCATAATCACAGATCACGCCGTATTAGCAATAAAAATCACGTATTCTTTGAGTGGCCTAGCGTCTCGACCAGCGATTGATCCTGTTCTACGCACACTCCATTCCAACATCACT
This sequence comes from Rhabditoides inermis, assembly GCA_963966185.1. Lineage (NCBI taxonomy): Eukaryota > Metazoa > Nematoda > Chromadorea > Rhabditida > Rhabditidae > Rhabditoides > Rhabditoides inermis. Next base: position 85,968 of record CAWZYM010000206.1, on the reverse strand, counting down.
GATCGCATCACGAACTACGTATACTACATAGTACTTGAGTTAAGGTAACCGCGGACTGATCGCTGACCACCCAGGGAGCAGCCGGACCACCCACGACGTAAACAACTCGTGAATTCGGGAATCGAATTAGCGTCCTTGGTCCTACAGATCTACGCGTGCGAATTGCGTTGACGCAGGCTACCAAACGAGTTGAGCAGACAACGGTGTAGTCTTATTTCTCACAATAAGGCACATAAAATGAAGGAAATGGAATTAGTAATCTAACTCACTGAATTACCAATAAAATACCAAAAAACCAATATACCAAGGTTGCCAAGGGCGCAAATTCGCTAACTGTGTACGTTGAATCCCTTTGATATACCGTATACCGGAATCCCCGCATGTCTATCAAGGCTCACAAAACTGGGATTCTTATTCAAGAATCCCTTTCATTCTCACTCATACATAGACACTCGCAATGCAACTCATTGCACCTTTTTCGTACCGGTTGTGTCAGAGCAGTCATTTCTGTTCTGTTTTTTTTCTATTTTCCACCATGATTCACAACACATATGTTGCATAATCATTGATAAAGCAGAAAGCAGAAATATTTGGATCTGTTCTGAGTCATGTGCTACTTGATTCGAGATCAATATTCTTCGATTCTGAAAATATTGCACCTATTTTTGCAAGCTTTTGCAATCTGGGCTACGTCTTGTTTTCTTCTGAGAACAATTGGTACAACTATATCAAAATTTACTCTCTATGAGTAGTGAGATAAACGCGATACCAACAATTTAAATTTAAAAAAAACCTGTTCATTGCTCCACTTTCTGCCGTCTACCATGGCGGAGAGAGGCACGGGATAGAGACGATCCGAGCGGAGCAGAGCAAAGTCCGGAGAGGGCGTCTGCAATACGGTCACATTCATATTTATACGGTATTATGTTCGAAAATCATTTGATCGATCATTCAAGTAGCGGGTATCT
>CAWZYM010000206.1:0-80000 GCA_963966185.1 Rhabditoides inermis | reverse complement strand
GAGAGTCAAGTAGGAAACAACGCGCGAAAACAAAAGTCGCGCAGTATTCCGAGAGGTCGATCGAAAACTTTCGCTATAGCACAGATTATAAAAGCAGTCCACACTAAACTGTCAGAGTCATTCGAAAATGCGTGGGTGAGACACGCTGCCATCAGATCAGAGGATTATGAAGGTTGGGGGGGGCTCGATTCTTGTGAGGTCACGCCTTCCCACAAGCGATAGCTGTAATTACCGGTAACCGGGTGTGGGTTGGCGAAACGGTATTATAGAATAGCTTGGGTAACACTGGTCTTAAGTGTTGAGTGAACAATCGCCAATATTCCGGAATTATGCGTGGGCTAGTGAGAAGGGGGATAGCCCCCGCAATTCACTCTCTCTTTCACTCCTCAAAGGTCACACATGGACATGTCTTTCGATTTGCTTGCCTGAACCAGATAGGCAGTCAGGCGACAGCGATGCACGGCATATATAATTGACACAGCGACAAATTAGCATATTGATTGGGTGTATATTTGTTCTGTTTATTGACTCTTTGTTTAGTTTATTGCAATTGCTTTGTGACAGATGTTCGTTTGATGTGAAATGCCTTTCCGCGAGCGCACCGTCTGACTGTCTGGCTCTCTCCTACTGCGCAGCGCTTAGAGACTCCGCTTCTGGCCACGCCCCCTCAGGATGTCACAAACCCGGCGCGAGTTGGCAGCTGCGAGGGGTCGAGAACGGGGGCGCGACAGGTCATAAACTTACCTGGCTGGGAGGCTCTCGTGATCATGAAGGCGGGACCTCTATGGCGAGGCTTCTCCATTGCACTTCGGGAGAGGCTGACCTGTATGGCAGTTCCGAGTTGGAATTGGCCAACAGCTAAATTTTTGAGTGAGGGGCTGCGTTCGCGCGGCCCTGATTAGATACGACTATAGAGGACCCGCAGTAGATCCAAACGACCATTTCATAGTAAACTTTCATTTGAAAACAAAAACTTCTTTGAAGGACATTTATTGTTGCGTGAGAACAGAACATGAGAGAAGTATTCAAGGGTTGTACTCGATGGGGAGGTTCTTGCGGCGGACCATTCCGTCGCCCTGGAACCACTCGCGGCGGAAGGTCTTGGCGGCGCCGTCGGGGGTGTTGGTCCACTCGATAGTGACGCGGTCGTTGTTGGTGTCCTCCTCTCCGTACTTGAACGTATCGCAAGATACAGCCATCAGCACGGCCTCCTTGGGGTCGAGCACTCCGCACGGCGGGTCGACGCCGAGGCGCTTCATGTTGGTGGTCTTGATGGCCCATCCGATGCGGCGACCTCCAGTGTTGGTGATCTGAAAAGACCAATCATTCAATGATCGATCGATATCCGATCGATATCCACGCACCTTGATGTGGTAGGTGTGCTTGTCATCGTAGGGGGCGTTGAAGACGATCTTGGTACCCGGCTGGGTGTTGATATCTCCGGGAGCGACGGACTGAGCCATGGCGAATGGATGCCGGCAGCCCGCCGCGCCCGCCTTTTATTCGCCTCTCCACGCATGTAAATCATCGAGTTGCGATTAGAATCGCAAATTATCAACCGGATTGACTAATCACAGTATTCGTAATAAATTAAGCAAATTGAAGAAGAAAAAATCAGATTTTCAGGAGATGAGTGGAGTAACCGGACAACCGGTTTGCCTATACTACTTTCTCTCTTTCTCCTTCATTCTGCGGCGATACAGCCGGCCGCCGCCCCGCTCGCCCGACGCCTCGAGGATGCTGCGATCAAGCTTCTGCTGCTGAGAGACCAACGACGGACGCGGCCGGACCCAAGTCATTTGCCAACTACCCAGGATAAACTCCAAACTCCCCCAATGCCATACGATTTAAGATAAATCATTTCAATCAAATCTCTCTCTTTCTCTCTCCTCTCTCCCCCCCCCCCTCTCTCTTCATACAACTATGACGTCATGACAGTCACAGGTCACAGTGTCTGAAGTTATGCAATTCAGATGTAGGTTAAGGACTATGATTTGATTGCGCGGATAGAAGAAAATGTGCGTTCGCAGTGATTGATTGACTTGTTGCGTTCTCTTTTCTTCGAATCAAGTATTTATTCAGAATCGCTTATACATGTACATATTGCACGAATGATAGATGGTTTGGTTAGCGCTGGTAAATGATATCGTTCCATTTTTGGCGGTCGTTGGTCACTGTCCGTCTCCATTCTTAGCGAGCATGTGTCCTCGCTTTGTTTGTGTACATTCATGTTCATGTCTAAATTTCTACCATGTTCCTTTTTCATTAGATAAAAGTTTATTTGCAGGTCTCTCCTCTACGTGTATTCCCTCGACCGTCAAACCAAGGTGCCGATGGATCGGGAGAAGCTCAAGGAGTGAGTCGCTCGTTCTCTCTCTCTCTCTCTCTCTCTCTCTCTCTCTCTCTCTCTCTCTCTCTCTTTCTCTCTCTCTTTCTCTCTCTCTCTCACCCTCCCTCTCTCTCTCCCTCACTCCTCCCCTTCCAGCCTGCTCTCTCCCCTCGTCCCCCCCTCTCTCTCTCTCTCTCTCTCTCTCTCTCTCTCTCTCTTAATCTTTCTCTTCCTCTCTCTCTTTCTCTCTCTCTCTCTCTCTTATCCTCTCTTTCTCTCTCTCTTTCTGTCTCTTTCTCTCTCTCTCTCTCTCTCTCTCTCTCTCTCTTTCTCTCTCTCTTTCTCTCTCTCTTTCTCACCCTCCCTCTCTCTCACCTTACCCTTCCAGCCTGCTCTCTCCCTTTGTCCCCTCTCTCTCCCATCCTCTCTCTCTCCCTCCCTCTCTCTCTCCCTCACTCCTCCCCTTCCAGCCTGCTCTCTCCCCTCGTCCCCTCTCTCCCTCTCCCTCTCTCTCTCTCTCTCTTCCTCTCTCTCTTCCTCTTTCTCTCTCTCTCTCTCTCTTATCCTCTCTCTCTCTTTCTGTCTCTTTCTCTCTCTCTCTTTCTCTCTCTCTTTCTCTCTCTCTCTCACCCTCCCTCTCTCTCACCCTACCCTTCCAGCCTGCTCTCTCCCTTCGTCCCCTCTCTCTCCCATCCTCTCTCTCTCCCTCCCTCTCTCACTCCTCCCCTTCCAGCCTGCTCTCTCCCCTCGTCCCCTCTCTCTCTCTTTCTCTCTCTCTCTCTCTTCCTCTTTCTCTTCCTCTCTCTCTCTCTCTTATCCTCTCTTTCTCTCTCTCTCTTTCTGTCTCTTTCTCTTTCTCTCTCTCTCTCTCTCTTTCTCTCTCTCTCTCTCTCTCCCTCTCTCTCTCTCTCTCAACTCCCCTCTTTCAGAGACGCAGAGATCTGGATCAAGCCCCAGAAGAATCCAGTGACAGAAGTTGGCGGTACCCTGAAAAAGAACAAGATCCACACCACAGTCACATTCGACCCCCGCAAGTTCTAGTGACGTCAGCCGAGGAGTGACGTCATCATCACACAGTAGCCCAATTTTTCCACACACATTCCTCTTGCCAATCAATTCGGTGCATTGAGAGTTCTTTTAACAGACCACTAACAATACGGAAACTTTTCTATTATCATTTTTGTGTACTATTTCTATTGTACCTCGCACATTATTGAGACTTTTATTGGTGCTCCAAATCTATACGCAATCCCTATACATATTTAAAGTTACCAATGCCTGTGATTATATGAATATAACTGCTACAACAATATTGGATGATAATGTTATGTAATATTTTTGATAAAAGATTTTAATATGGTTGACGCTTGTTTTGTACCAGATTATTTATTCGGCTGGCACCGTTTGACTGTCTGGCTCTCTGCCACTACGCAGCGCTTAGAGACTCCGCATATGGCCACGCCCCCTCAGCATGTCACAAACCCGGCGCGAGTTGGCAGCTGCGAGGGGTGGAGAGCGGGGGCGCGACGGCTCATAAACTTACCTGGCTGGGAGGCTCTCGTGATCATGAAGGCGGGACCTCTACGGTGAGGCTTCTCCATTGCACTTCGGGAGAGGCTGACCTGTATGGCAGTTCCGAGTTGGAATTGGCCAACAGCTAAATTTTTGAGTGAGGGGCTGCGTTCGCGCGGCCCTGACCATAGATAAAAAGAAACTACTAGAAGAACGCAGTGGAACCTAACGTCGACATTAAGGTTGAAAGAAAACAACAAAACCACCACATCAAAGGACTAGATTCTTCAAAAACATTTATTTCGTCAGAACAAAATGCGAATAAAATGTTCAAGGGTTGTACTCGATGGGGAGGTTCTTGCGGCGGACCATTCCGTCGCCCTGGAACCACTCGCGGCGGAAGGTCTTGGCGGCGCCGTCGGGGGTGTTGGTCCACTCGATAGTGACGCGGTCGTTGTTGGTGTCCTCCTCTCCGTACTTGAACGTATCGCAAGATACAGCCATCAGCACGGCCTCCTTGGGGTCGAGCACTCCGCACGGCGGGTCGACGCCGAGGCGCTTCATGTTGGTGGTCTTGATGGCCCATCCGATGCGGCGACCTCCAGTGTTGGTGATCTGAAAAGACCAATCATTCAATGATCGATCGATATCCGATCGATATCCACGCACCTTGATGTGGTAGGTGTGCTTGTCATCGTAGGGGGCGTTGAAGACGATCTTGGTACCCGGCTGGGTGTTAATATCTCCGGGAGCGACGGACTGAGCCATGGCGAATGGATGCCGGCAGCCCGCCGCGCCCGCCTTTTATTCGCCTCTCCACGCATGTAAATCATCGAGTTGCGATTAGAATCGCAAATTATCAACCGGATTGACTAATCACAGTATTCGTAATAAATTACGCAAATTGAAGAGAGGAAAATCAAATTTTCAGGAGATGAGTGGAGTAACCGGACAACCGGTGTGTCTTTACTACTTTCACTTTCTCTCTCTCCTTCTTTCTGACGTCGAAGTTCATGTTTCTATGTAACAATATTATTGATTACTGATACATAAGTTGCCGTCACATCCTTTTGACGTCAGATGACGTCAGATGACGTCACCATTGCAGTCATCGTTCTCGATACGCCCGACCGACAAAAGAGAATGGATTCGATCGGACCGAGAATGGATTCGATCGACAACGCACCCAAATTCGATTTGAGTGTTACTACAATTCACAATTTACCGCTGGTTACAGTGGAGTGACGACCACCCTCACAACTTTCGTACCGCCTGTTGTCAAAAGTCTGTGACGTCATCTGATCCAAATTCATTGCATTCATCGATGGGCCCCTTGTAAGCAGCTAGCGACTTGTAATCGAGAGTCTAGGTCAGTCCCCTTATTGGCTAGGTCGACGGTTGTATAACTTGAATCTGATGATAAACACGTGTTACGTTTCACCAAATTCATATAGTTTGTGCGCGAAACAATCAACAATTTTTTCAATATTTCATAAATGACTCTAATTTTCTATAATAATTGTTCGTCACAAAACTAGCATTTAGAGATATACAAAGTGTTGTTGGATCAGAAACACAACGAAGATGTCGGACTTTTTTTGATTCTGCAGAAATCGGGAATATTCGAGTATCACTAGCGAGATGAACATTATTTACACATCACAACTTTTTCCAGAAGAAGACCTACGAGCTTTCCGATCTACCGATTGGATTCCCGATCATCACACAGAGGATGGAGACAGAGACTGACTGAAGTACATAAATCGATAATCGATCGATAATCTAGATTAGTCTCCCTCCTCTCTCTCCCTCCTCTCTCTCCCTCCTCTCTCTCCCTCCTCTCTCTCTCCCTCCTCTCAACCTCTTCTCTACCTCTTCTCAAATCGAGATAAACCCAAAAAGAGGTACTTTATGCTTGTACTTTTCAAAAGAGAATGAATGTCTTTTTGTTGAATTTAGAAGAAATTCTTTTTTTCAAATGTTAATGTACCAATGTATGTATCAATACTTACTTGAATACGTAGCAGTTAGACGAAATTATATAGGAAATAGTACATGTAATTAGCAAGGCACACATCCGGTTTCGGTCCCTTTCACCAGACCGAATGTGTGATCCTACCGGCCGGGACCATCATCAGTGATGAGCCGGTAGGACAGGGGCATTGAAATTATACTTGATAATAAAAGGACATTGATCATTCTATCGTCTTCTAACAAAAATAAAATGGGGGGAGGGGAGGAGACCGCACAGGAAAGTGCTCGGTGTTCGACTGAATGTGTGTGTGGGTCTCGTGTCGCATGGACTAAAAGCGCGCGAGAAGACACTGAGTCAGTGCATTGACCATTAGCTGCATTTGCAACCAGATCCCTTTGATACTCAATCAACTGGGTGGTTGTTGATCTTTTCTTCTTCATAAAACCATGCTGATACTCACTAATAATGTTATTTTTGAAGAAGTGAGATGTTAACTCAGCTACAATTCTCTTTCGAAAAGTACACGAGTAAAGAGGAGTGGTTTGTTTTGATCTAATTCAACAAAAGCACATGCATAAAATCTCTTCGCAGCTGACTAAAATTTCAAAACAAACCTGCTCTTTCGAACGATGTTTTAAAACTCTAATTGTTTTCTTGTTAGCATGTTGAGTTCAGGTATTCAGGATACTGTTAATCCTAACAAGTAACTTGCAACAAAATGTATGACACGATTATAGTGCATACTATATTTTTCATCGATCAGAAAGAGCAGGTTTGTTTTGAAATTTTAGTCAGCTGCGAAGAGATTTTATGCATGTGCTTTTGTTGAATTAGATCAAAACAAACCACTCCTCTTTACTCGTGTACTTTTCGAAAGAGAATGGATGTCCTTTTCTCAAATTTCGAAGAAATTGTTTTTCAGGTTGATGTGCCGAACATGTTATAGAGAAAGTGAAAGTGTGATAAGAAAGAGATGGTGAACAACCCAGTTTCGGCTCCTACCACCTGACTGGATTGTTCGGACAGTCTCATACGAGGCGGAGCACTCATCAGAGATGACCACGCATGAGAGGTTAACACAAACACATAAGACAAGGACAACAACAAACATATACTAGTTAGTAAAGATTATAAAATAATGATCAAAATAACAAAGAACTCATATGGAAGAGCCGTTGTGAGAGAAGAAGCGCGGGGAAGAGTAGATACTTGCGGCAATCGGTGCGAAAAGAGTACGGGGCGCATACAATGCGCGACTGTGGGTCAGCGGGGGAGTGAGAGATAAGAGAGAGAGTCATAGTAGCAGACAGTTCTAGTTTGGCGCGCTATAATTGATAGAATTACTTGATTAGTGACAGAACATCAGACACACTATGAATGTTATGTTTCACCATCATTGATTTATTCCGCATAACTAACTTACAGAATTCTAATTCTACTTTACGCTGCGGATACTCATTTTTAATAAAGTTGCACACTAACTGTTTGCATCTAACCTTAAAGGAAGCTGTTTCTGTGCATGTTCTGAATATGCGTGTGAGTTCACCATTCATTGTGTTCCAACCCACTGACATCTTTATATTAGAATTGTAATTCGGATATCTGACTACTTCGAAACTGTAATCGTCTGTTTTGTTATATAATTCCACTGAGAATTGGTTATATGCCTTTGAAATATTCAAATCCAAGAAGATTGCATTATTTGGTCCAATGTTCGTTTGTTCTAGTGTGAGGGAACTATGGTATACACTGTCAACTGTTCTCTGCAAAGCATCATTTGAAGGATTATGAACAATTAAGAGATCATCCATATACCTATATGCTTTGAAACCACATTTGAAAACATTTTCATTTGCTTTAACGTATTCGAATTCCATGAAAGAAAGGGTTAAGTCTGCCAACGATGGAGACGCATTGTTTCCCTGAGGGATACCAGATGTCTGCTTGAAAAGTTTATCTCCATAAATTGCAAAGCTGTTGTGAAGAATGTATTGAATCATGAATTTTACATCTACCGGTGTATATTTATTTCTATTTGCATTATTCTCATCATTTGAATAATATGCCTTTTTATAACCGGAAACAATGTACTTTTTTCCGCTATTGTTGAAGCATAAGTCTACAAGTTTGAACATATTCTGCATGACAACTCCATGGGGAAGATTTGTGAACAGACTAGCAAAATCAGCACAATAGAGGTCCTTATTTTGTTTGTTTGTGATATTTTTGATGGAATTGATTGCCTCTTGACTGTTTTTGATTGACCAATATATTTCGGTATTGTTACGCTGTCTGATCAATTTGCAATAATTAGAAAAATGTGATTTGAGATGGGATAGTATCAACTGCAATTCTAATGAAATTGGTTTGAGACTACTATTAAAAGCTCCAGTGATAAATCGAAATTTTACTGGGCTTTTATGCATTTTTGGGATGGCATAAGTTCTAGGCAATGTTTTATTTTCAGCCTCAATTGTATTAAAAGATTTTGTTTCAGAAATATGTCTAAGCACAATGTTGTCTATTGACTCTTTTTCATACAAAGAATACGTCTCATTATTACTGTTCACCACATTGTTTATGGCATCGTAACCTAGTTCTTTATTCATGATTTGAATGTAAAGTTTGTTACATGTCAGCGCGAAGTTTCCTTCTGCCTTATCTACTGGTGTTATGACAAAGTGTCTCTGTAGCTGAGATAAGGTTTCTTTAGAATAGGTTATGTACTCAAAATCAAACTTTTCATATTCTTCATTGTAGCGTTTGCTTAGGTGCATCTTTACTCGTGACGAAAAAACTTCAAAAGTATTTAAAGGAATGTTATAAGTTTTTTGAAGTTTATCCAAATGCGTGGTTACATGTTCTAGAATAGTTTGAAGACTTTCGATTTTGTTAACTGGTTTCGGTATTCTGAACTTTGTACCTTTCAGCATTATTGTTCTCAAATGAATGTCTTCAATAATATTCAAATTACCAGTGACCACATGTTCATGGTGAGAATTTTTATATAGGGAATACTTTGAATCACACATGCAATCGCCTAGTAAAATATCACGTATTCGTTCTGTGGTTAATGTTTTAAGGAAGCGGTTATAGTTACAAATTACAGAAGAGATTGGAAGATCGTATTGGTAAAGTATTCTAATATTCAACACATTTTTATCATTATAAATTTGTTCTCGTGTAATGATACTACGGTACGGAAACTACGATTGATTAATTTCGCAATATTCACATTTTCCAGGAATTTTCCATCGTAATTAATTTTCAAATTGTGAAAGCGTCTAATTGTTTGTTGTGCATTTTTTAGTTTCACTAAAGATTTACACGTTCCAGCAAATATTTTGAGTTGAGTGAGATGATTCAAATTATTGAAATCAGAACTGTTTATCATGAAATCAATCAACTTTTCAGTATTCTTTTGTGAAATATTTTTGAAAAACTTGTGCAATGAAAAACCACTGTTCTTATCAACTTCCGCAGTCATATCTGATATCGATAATGAATTATGTTGCGCTGAACGACTCCTTCTCTTTTTACCTCGGCATTTTCTACTGACATTTTTTATTTGCATAGAGAAGTAGGGGTGCGCTTTAATGTTACAATTTTGAATACTCAAATCCGAGATATTTCCGAATCCTTTTATTTGATCATTGTGTGACAGAGAGACACTCTCTGTCTGTCGCATCTCACTCTACGAGAGAGAGACGCTCCGAGTCTAGTCTGATCACTGATTGCAGCCAACGGCATGGCGGGCGATCTACTGATACACCAGCGGGAAGCGCGGGACGAACGTCGCTCGTCCATTGGCCGAGGCGCCTCTACACGCCCCGCCCCCTTCCCTATATAAGCCACCGACACCACTCAGTCGGGGGTTCAGTACGGCGGTAGCTGATACTCAGATGCCAGTCCTGAGACCTTAGGTCCCACCATTGACCACCTGAGGGGTGCCGTCCCCGCGTCCACATTGGGGTTTTCCCCGTTCCCTATCCATTTCTCATTGTGTGCTTGTTATGCGAGATAAAGATGCCAAACATCTGTTCTTGTATTGCATTCACATTATGTCCCACGGGAACTAATGTGGACTACTGGTTTGTCATCAACGGTAGTAGTTTGCGGTTTGATATCGAAGTCCTCTGGGTTGGCGCATCCGCTCACGCGGATGTCCCTAACAGGTAGGTCCTGGGCCGACCGGCGTTCACACGTCAAACACCTGTCACTGATAGCAGCGAGTTCGGTTTTCTAGTAACTAGTTCTTATTCAACAGTTGTAGCTACCTGTTTAGAACTTTTTGCACGATCCACCGATCGATTTTTTGTGACCCCGCCCACCCCTTCCCTCTTTGTCTCCACCCCCAGCCGGCCAGCTGCGGTGTGCGTGAGAGGAGAGAGGGAGAGTGTGATCGATTTCAGTTATCAGGTTAAGTTGTACAATCGACACGTGACCGGCGATGTACTGTTCCGCATGCGATCGATGGACGAGTCTGCGCAACCGCCATCATCCGCATCGTACTACAACCCCCTTTTTGTGCACTGGACGAGGTATGTTTCTCTCTCTTGAGAGGTGCCGTCCTCGCGTCACCGCAACTCCTGTCATTTTCTCGTCTTTCCTGAAGGGTGCTGCCCCTGCGTTTTACCGAATACGAACATTTTTATTGCAACAGCCGCGAGGCTGGAGCGATCGTCAAGGTAAGCAGGAAGGTGTGTTGTGTATCTCGCATAACACGCCCATCTCTCTTCACTTTCTGTCTTTCCATCTGAGGGGTGCCGTCCCCGTGTACGAACGATTATAACTCTATACACTCCCGGAAACGGTGAGGCAGCGGTCAGCGGTGAACAGAGGGAGACAGAGAGAGGCGACAGCGAGCGAGCGAGAAGCAGAATTGGGGCGATCGATTTCAGGTCAGGTAAAGTTGAGCATTTGATATGTGACCGGCGCTGTTTCGCGAGCAGCGACGGACTATCTCTTCGCTCTGTACCAGCTTCATTTGTTGTACATCGACCCCGGAGAGGAGAACGATGAGGTGAGTATGGTGTACTGTAGTTTGTGTTTTGGTACTGTAGTTACTGTAGCAATACGGTAGCGGTGCAGTAATTTCCCGTGTGTTTTGCCTCGTTTATATGCGCTTTCTGCGGCTCCGGCTGGCAGGAAGTGCCCGGTGTGAGCGAGTCAAATCGATGACCCCACACACTCTCCCAGTACAGCTACTCATACTGGTTTTCCGGTTTTGGTTGTAGTATTGTTTTATTTACACCGTAGAACGGGTAATGCTTTTTTAGAAACGTAACAGTTGCAGTCCCCCGTTTAGATAGGTGGAGAGAGGGAGAGGGAAAACGACCCAGCGTAGGCCCTATTATCTCTCACACCCTCTCCGCCCGTGTGTCTAGATGGCTCGCCGCGTTCAAAGAACGCGCAGGTTCCGAGTCCACTTTCGGATGGCATCTATCACGCCATTCGATTGAAGCGGGCTATGCACGAATGCGCCGCCATCCGCCTCATCCTCCGATGACGCCAAGAGGTGGCAGCGACCGCAGCGATAAGGGAAGCAGCTGTCATCGACTCCAACGGACTCACACAAGGACGCCAGGAAGGTGAGCGTGTTTTTTTTTGTTGTTTACCTTAGTCTCCGCTACATTATTTTTACGGGGCCAAGTGTACAGGTGGTACACAGGTGGGAATGCGCCGCTAAAAGCGAGTGCATGAGTAGGGGTCAAAGCACCCGGACCTCAGTCAGTGTGCGGAACCGCACGAGCGGAGTATAAGTGAATACTTCATGAGTCGCCGAACGATCTATTTAAACTACAAACGGCTGACGCACCGAGGGTGTGGACGACAGGCACTGGGGTACTGCGAATACCGCCAGGGTTTGCGCTGCTTGTCTACGACCGCTTCGGGAAAGAGGGAGCGAGCGGTCAATCAAAGTGATACCGGAAGACTCGGGCTTCCCTACCTTTCAGTACTGTATCTGTGTCCGATGTATTGTCACACTGATGCGCGCCACGCCTATAGGGTGTAAGCAAGGTACTGGATGTGAGACGATTTATCTTGTCTCAAGTTGCACAGTTGGTGACGTGTAACACAACCGAGAGTGAGTTGTGGTCTGTGTCCGATGTATTATCACATAGATGCACACCACTCTGAAACAGCGGTCCGTAATGTCTTTACTGATTTATCTCGTATGGACCCGCCCAACTAGCGTGGGCAAGTTGCGGTACCAACTGGTTGAGTGAATTCACTCCACACTGATCTAGGGTTCGGTTCGTCCGGTAAGCTCTAATCGGGAAGGGTTTCCAGATCCGCAGTAGCCACTGTCGGATGAAACCATTTGCATTACCGTGCCACGTTTATCGATGATCTCTGGCGCCAGTGATTATCTGATTTACCGCGTGACCGCGAACGCGAAGGGAGTAGAGTGACGACTTTATTCACGGCTCACGGGCCACAAGCGCGTATGTAATGCATGATTCAGTACTGTATCTGTGTCCGATGTATTGTCACACTGATGCGCGCCACGCCTATAGGGTGTGAGCAAGGTACTGGATTCGAGACGATTTATCTTGTCTCAAGTTGCACAGTTGGTGACGTGTAACACAATAGAGAGTGAGTTGTGATCTGTGTCCGATGTAGTATCACACAGATGCACGCCACTCTGGAACAGCGGACAATCAGCACATCCCAGCATGTGTTCAGTCCCTCATCGATTTCGGAATACGAGCAGAGAGGATAGCCAGACAGTCCGCTCGCGACCGGCCTCAGAGAATGATCAAAGTTCACGCGAATGCGGATCACGCCATCCCTCGCGGGACACGGACTTTTCTTGTACGCACGCGTCATTTCTTCATTCTTACAGGCATCTGACAGTGTCATCCATATTGCATTTGGATTTCGATTTTCGCGTGGTATAGTTTACTATATTTCCATCCGTCTTTCTTTTCCTTGAGGGGTGCTGTCCCTGCGTCCAACCGAATAACTACAACTTATCGCAGAAGCCGACAAAGCCAGCGCGATCATCGGTCGACGACAAGGTAGACACTGTGGACAGGTCAGCGCTGGGTGTATTGTGGTTCGCGCATACGCCGGTAACTCCTTCTCTTGATCCATCATCTTTGTCTTTTCCTGAAGGGTGCCGTCCCTGCGTTTCAACTAAAATCCTCTCTTATACACGGGCAACCGTGCAAACTGCGGGTTGTACAACCAAACGCAAGCGGTCAACAGAGAGAGAGAGAGAGAGAGAGAGAGAGAGAAAGAGAGAGAGAGAGAGAGAGACGTTGGGTAGAATGAAAGAGATATCAAGCTCTTCCATCTCCGCGGCCGTCGAGGCACACTCGGCTGATACGGGAGAGGAAGAAGTATTCAAGGATGCGTTGGAAACATTCAGCGACGCAAAACCCGACAACGTTCGGATCATGATCACGAAAACACGAGCCACTTCCGATTCGAGTGGGCAGTCAACGCCCATTCAGGAAATCATCGATGCAATGACGGATAGGCAGGAGTTGAACGAGGCGAGGTTCGCCGCAATCAACTGGCGACTGGACAAGATGCACGATGACAGGACGATGGAGGAGCTCCCGACATTCGAAGGACGACATGAGACTCCTATCGAGACCGCGATAGAGTGGAAGGTATTCAAACGGCACTTTGAGGACGTTCTGCGAACTTGCTACGTGCGTCTCTCCAACGAACGCAAAGCCGCCAAGTTCAAGGCGCTGTTGCGCGGCTCCGCTCGGGCATGCATTGAGAGAATGCCGGAAGCGGACAGGGACGACTACGATAAGATCGTCACTTTCCTTGATAGGAACTTCATCAACCTCACCGCTCAGCGGTCCTCGCAAGTGCTGATTCGCAGCATCGTCAAGCGGGAGGATGAAACAGTCCAAGACTTCTTGGACAGACTGCGCACCACGTATGAGATCGCGTATCCGAACGATCCGAAGAGCTACTTCGACGAGTCGCTTCTCGAGGCATTCATCACGAAACTGCCACTCGAGATCAGCGCTCAGGTGCAGTTCGCCGACCCGGAGACACTGCATCAGGCAAGGGATCTCGCGTGCCGTGCGATCGCGATTCGAGACGAAACCAACAGGATTCGGATGGAAAACGAATTGGAACGCCAAGTATTGGTCACAGCGATGCAAGCCGAGCAGCAGTCGGTCGAGCCATCCGACCATTGTCTCTACTGTTGGCGAGATGGCCATACTTTCCAGGACTGCGTCATCCGCATCGAACAGGAGAAAGGGATGCGCCCGCTCAGCACCAACAACGAGAGGGTCAGTAGCAGCGGAGATGCAAAGATGAGTCAAATCAACGCGTCGAACAAGCAGAGAGAGAAGCGGGCAGCTGCGAAGAACGCGCAGTGCGACAAGAGACAGCCAGTCTCGCAGCCTTCGACCTCCACCAACAAGCGGTCGGAGAAGGAGAGCAAGCCCAGTCGCCACTGCGACTACTGCGCAGTGAGAGACAGCGCAAGGAGCTCTACGCACGGCACAGCTTACTGCACCAAGTGGAAACGGCACCAGAAGAGGGTGCAAGCGTTAAACAGCGACGCGCCCAGTGCGGAAACTGCGTCCGTAGTGCCCAGGCACTGAGTTGTCAATCAGAGACAGACCCCACGTTTAGTTATAATTTTACGGCTATTTAGATCATCCACCCATTGATTTTTTTTCTCTCCAGCACTACTCTCACATATTCCTTTCATCAGCGGTCCGAGATTGCGAAACGATCGTCCTCTCTGCACTCACGTGAGAGATGCAGGCGAGAACCGAGTTGCTGACAACCGGCACCGAGTACACTCAGTGACAGTCGATCGATCGATATTGGCAGAGTCGGGCAGAGACGCATACTCTTTTCCCTCTCTACTGATGAAGTGGATCGACCGAAATCGATTGTCCATCATCACCTGCCAAGTATCGCCGGGCAGCCGCAAAGATAGGAGTTGTGAGGTGAGTGATTGCTATAGCGTGTATCTTCTCAGTATAACAATAGTATCAGTTGTGTATGTCCAATCTTTCTTTTTTCTTGTTATAGTTATAGTAAGTTTTCTCCTTTTATTAGCAGTTATTTATTTGAGTGGTGTAGTGAACATCGTTTTTTTTCTTTCTCATTTGACACAGTTTCGGTCGCGTATTGCCACGTTGAATCATGGTATATATACGTCACAGGAAAGGGTTTTATGCGTTCTCAGTCAACGGCCCACCCGGTGCGAGACGAGAGCGACCAGCTCGCACGTTCACATGTGCACTTGTTCGCATCTCCCCCAAACGTCACTGCACACTCGCGCTGCAGGGTCATTTCGGCCAACACGGGAGGAGAGAGCGGCCGGCACGCACAGTGCCGCACAATGTCATCGACCGGCCACGGAGCGAGCACTTGTGGAGGGAGACGCTCATTGTGCCGAGGTGTGCGACGCCCCACCGGGGCAGGCGCACCGGTCACCGTACCACGTGCAACCACGCCGATCTATCCGCGGGAGAGACGGGGAGAAGAGACGACCACCCACTCACAGGTGAGTGAGACTCAGTCCGCTTCACCATCTCACCTCAGGTTGCGTGACGGCGCAGCGCCCCTCGGCAGCGAGCCACGCTGACCCACACCACACGACGCGAGATGGGATCATCCCTACCCGCGGAATGACATCATTACGTGGCGACGCGGCGAGCAGGTCGACGAGACGGCTCTCATCTACTATCAGGTACGAGGGGATAGCCGACCATTCAACGGTGGAACGGTAGTCAACACGGCTATTCACTGTAATAAGCGTGATTACTGCAGTCGCGCGTGATTTCGCGAATGTCGTCAGCTCCCGCCCCGCATTTACTGCAGTCATCGCTATTACGGTAGTTCGCGTGGTTACGGTAATCATACTGTAGTCAGCGCCGAAACGGCAGTCAACGCGATTACTGGAGTCTGCGAGGTTACTGTGGTCTGCATGGCTACGGTAGTCTACGCGGTTACGGTAGTAACAGTGGTCAGCAACATGGCTACGGTAGTCAACATGGCTAGGAGCTACGGTAGTCTATGCGGTTGCAGTGGTCAGCGCGATTATGGTAGTCATGCTTACTGTAGTTAGCGTGGTCACGGTAGTCATCATTGCTATAGTGGTCAACGCGGTCACGGTACGGTAATCAACATGGTTACTGTAGTCAACGGGCTACAGTACGATAGTCAACAGTGGCGCACACGAGCGATGAATAACCATAAACGTGAAGTTACAAGCTGATTTTGATGTCAATTTATGAGATGAGAATTGATAAGATGTTATTTGTTCCAGAACGTAACGGACGAGACACGACTGACAGCGGCAGCCGATCATCCGAGACGGCGCGGTCCGATGCAGCCCAAGAAGGAGCACCACCACCCGGTGAGTCCCCAAGTTGCATTGAGGGTGCAGGTAGTTATCCGGTCAATAGAGACAATATGTATGCTGCTGTTCTATCAAGAGACCGACGAGCAGATCGATATCCAGTCGATTGGGAGGAGGAGAGAGAGGAGAGACCCCACATATTCTTTCTATCCGGCGCCATCGATTGGAGCGGTACCGCCGAGCACGGCCGGAGATTTAAGATCACCAACGAACAGTATCGGACCAGCTGAGTCGATGATTTCCGTCACCGGCTATGCCGGCATTCGTGAGGAGTGACAACCTTACTCCGGACAAGCGAGTGAAAGCGGACGAGCTGAGCGAGGGAAGCGAAAGAGTGGATGTTGCGACATCGGGAGGGAATGACGCGGGAGGCGTCAAGATGCCGGACGATGCGATGATGTGATGTCCGCAATCGATCCGAGGAGGGAACCCCACACTCTAGCGGACCTGCGCACTCACACTTTGGACTTCCAAGGTCAAACACGATTCCGGTTTTTACAACAGATCAGGGTCAAGCTGCGGTTTCCCGGGCCATCTGGGTTTTCTTTTTCTTTTTTTTATGGTAGTATAGAGTTGACACAATCGGTCGATGTGTGGTTTTGCGCCAACTGTGCCTGTTTCAGAGGTCGCCCATCAACCCGACTCGGCGCAGCTCAGATTCGGAAGGCAGTGGCTGAAAACGACTACTCCAACCATCGACCACGGACACACAGGTATCCCATGATGTGATAAGATAACTGCTCAGCGGGATGAACAGTGATATGAGGAGTGAGGTTGCGTGCACTCTGATCAGCGAGCGCAGTGACTTCCAGCGGAATCGGAGCGAGTACAAGTCTCTCGGTTACCCGATAACCCGGAAAAGTGCCGCTCTCGCACCGGTGCCACTGCGTCAACTGCAACACGACGCGAGATGCATACAGACAGCGCTGCATCGACAAGTGATGCACCGTGTCGTTGCAACGACCAGGATTCAACCTGGGCGGCCAAGCATTTCCGGATCGAGGAGAAAGCAGGAATGTTCACCACATTCAACAGCTGTTCAACTGCGACGTTGACAGGAGGTGCGACGCCGACAGAAGGTGCAACGCCGACAGAAGGTGCGCCGCCGACAGAAGGTGCGACGCCGACAGAAGTTGCGACGCCGACAGAAGGTGCGACGCCGACAGAAGGTGCAACGCCGACAGAAGTTGCGACGCCGACAGAAGGTGCGACGCCGACGGTGCCAAGCGGTGTGCCAGGCGACCAGCCGGACCTATTCAACGGAGGATGCGACGGTATAGCCATCGATTTGTGATGCCAGTATGAAGTGGAGTTGCAACGGGTATACGGTAGTTTGTGGTGTGGTACTGTAGTCAGTTCCGGAGTTCTCAAACGTTCTCTTCAGGCAACGGGTGAGCGGGCAAGAAGATGCTGCACGGCGCCGCGACGCACAACGCGACGCGCACAGCCGTGAACGAGTCTGATGGCCAACCCATCAAGCCATATGGAGGCGTCGAGAAGCTGCGATTGCGCTACTCTGCATGCCACTCTGCCACGCCACCACGTGAACCAGCGCGCGCGCTCCGCCACACCCGCACCGATTCGTTCTAACATGAAAGGAGAGATGCAGGTATCACGACCGATCAGTTAAGGTCGACGGCTACGGTAGTCAGCATGTGCATTGTGCTTTGAACAGCGCTGCATCTTATCGTTCAGGTAGTGACTCGCAGCGACAGCTGGCCCGTGCGCGACTCCGGCAAGAAGTACAGCTGCGAACTGCGGCCGCCGAGGGCGCCAAGTCGAGTCGAGTCGAGGGAACCGCCAAGACGACATGGGCGAGGTATACGGTATTGATTGGAGAACGATAGATCTGTGTGGAAACTAACACATTCCATTCAGGTGCCGGGAGTTCCAGTATCGAACTGCGATGGAACCGAGACGCGCAGTCAAGATGCGACTCTCAGCCCATCTTCCAAGATTCACCAAGAATTAAGCCTACCGAGTGGCGGAAGGAGCCACGCCGAGCACGTCAAGATCAAACTGCTCAGTCGGAGTCAGCTGTGGTGTCGTGCAGCGGCAGGCAGGGCTGCGGGCGACCTCAACAAAAAGGGCAGCAGTGGATGCTTCCGCTGGACGCGCCGAGAGCGACTCGGGCAAGGGCACGCTTTTAGAGCGACGCGGATTGAGGTATACGGTAGTCAGCAGGATTACGGTACTACGGGAGTTGTGAATAACACAATCGGTTCAGGCAAAGGACGATCCGATCGAGCAGCGATGGAACCGAGACATGCTCTCGAGGCGTGATCTGAAGGGCCGGCCGAGTGATAGAAGCACCACACCGAGTGCACCAACATACGCTGAGTATACCAAGTCGGAGTTGTTCCGACGGAGCAGCGGAGGCTGGCGGAGAGCCGCCCGGCGACGCACTGAAGAACAAGAACGGAGTCAGCGGGACTCGGCGCACCAACCTGCCCTTCACCTTAGGTAACTGGTATGGGGTAGGTGGGAGTGTGCGTGAGAGAGTTAGTTGAAGCTCGACTTTCGATAGGCGGGTTCAATCCAGTCCGTCGGGAGCCGGACTCATCAAAGGGGGGAGGTGTGACAGAGAGACACTCTCTGTCTGTCGCATCTCACTCTACGAGAGAGAGACGCTCCGAGTCTAGTCTGATCACTGATTGCAGCCAACTCGTAAAATTGAGCGTAGGCTACGCGTACTGAAAACGGCGAATGCAGGCTGCATGTACACACTTCGAGCGCAACTTGTTCAGCTCCGTGTCCATGTAGCTTACATTTGGTGCCACTCGACCCCTGGCCGCGCATCTCGAGTACACGTATGCTACATACCGGACCGTATGCTACATGTACAGGTGCCGTAAACCCGCGTTAAATTGCACTTCGGCAGCAGCTATAAGAGAAAGCGCATCAGGCTTAGCCGGTTCATTATGCTGCGTGGGACACCACAAAGAATGTACACTGCAAGTACACTGCTCAGTTCTTAGGATACCGTATCCGTAGAAGAGCAAACTTTTGTCAAATATGTTTCATATTGCATGTGACTATCTAACAAAGTCTTTCAAAAAATGTGCCGAAAATCGGTGTCTGCGCTGGGGCCGGCAGCACGAGAATGTAGCATACATATTTGACAAAAGTTTGCTCTTCTACGGATACGGTATCCTAAGAACTGAGCAGTGTACTTGTAGTGTACATACTTTTTGGTGTCCCACGCAGCATAGTGAACCGGATGAACCGGAAATGCTCTTTCTCTTATAGCTGCCGCCGAAGTGCAATTTAACGCGGGTTTACGGCACCTGTACATGTAGCATACGGTTTGGTATGTAGCATACATGTACTCGAGACGCGTGGCCAGGGGTCCAGTTGCACAAAATGTAAGCTACATGGACACGGAGCTGAACAAGTTGAGCTCGAAGTGTGTACATGTAGCCTGCATTCGCCGTTTTCAGTACGTGTAGCCTACGCTCAATTTTACGAGAACGGCATGGCGGGCGATCTACTGATACACCAGCGGGAAGCGCGGGACGAACGTCGCTCGTCCATTGGCCGAGGCGCCTCTACACGCCCCGCCCCCTTCCCTATATAAGCCACCGACACCACTCAGTCGGGGGTTCAGTACGGCGGTAGCTGATACTCAGATGCCAGTCCTGAGACCTTAGGTCCCACCATTGACCACCTGAGGGGTGCCGTCCCCGCGTCCACATTGGGGTTTTCCCCGTTCCCTATCCATTTCTCATTGTGTGCTTGTTATGCGAGATAAAGATGCCAAACATCTGTTCTTGTATTGCATTCACATTATGTCCCACGGGAACTAATGTGGACTACTGGTTTGTCATCAACGGTAGTAGTTTGCGGTTTGATATCGAAGTCCTCTGGGTTGGCGCATCCGCTCACGCGGATGTCCCTAACAGGTAGGTCCTGGGCCGACCGGCGTTCACACGTCAAACACCTGTCACTATTGAGTCCAAAGGGATATGCAGTAACCATCATTCGAATCCAAAATTGTTCTTTTTCATGAAGCGTTGTTTTGTCACGATTTTCTTCCACACTATCAAGAATATCTATGGCGAAATCTTCTGGATCATGATCCGAAAGTTTGAAGTGCTTACTCAAATAAGTATTTAGCATACCATTTTTGAAACTGTGGCGATGCGCAGACATTCGTTGTTTCAAAGCTGTTGTGGTTTCACCTACATACTGTAACTTACATCGATTGCAGGTTATCATATAGATCACATTTTTGGTGGAACAACATGTTGTCGCATCTTTGTTGGTAGAAATCGTACGTCCTGTAGCATTACTAGTAACACGATTATCGAAACGAATTTTTGGACAGATAACACATCTCAATTTTCCACATGATTTACCTATATGGTCGTTGTTATACGGTACTTGGATGACATGTCTTCCACATATTTTTCTGCTCTCAAAACTAGTTTGAGTATAATATTGGGTTTTCTGTTGGTTCGCTGGTGATTTATGATGGCCCACCACGGCCGGGTTTTTGTAGAGGCACGTCCTCCGTACGGGTGACACGGGGAGGCGAATGGAAAGAATGTGCGAATAGAAAATCAAAGGGAGCGCCCCGACTCGACACTTCATGCAGGTTGGCGACAGGTCCCGTGCCACCGGGTGGCAACTAAGCCGAGCCCTCCCAGGCAAGCCTGACACGGGCGGCCCACGCACTTAAGGTGGCCGATTCTTATTCAATTAAGCACCTATACACAACTTTTCACGCTGAATCCGAATATGACCATAACTTTCCCAAAATAACACTTTGAAAGGAGTTCGGCCACGTGCCGAATAGACTACCCTTGAAAACGACCGGTGAAACAACAGCGGCGTGGCGGAATGGTTAGTGAGTTAGGAAATCGGAAATGACGGTCGGCGGTTCTATTTCCCCTGCTGCCACTAGTTTTTGCAGTGCGTCTCGATCAAAGCTTATAACAGTTTATTGTTGTTTCGTTAACAACGATGTTTTTGCATAACCAATTATGCAACAACTAATTATGTAAAATCCAATTGGAGGGTATGGTGGCGAGGACAAAATTTGCAAAAAAACCTGGTGACAGCAGGGGGAATAGAACCGCCGACCGTCATTTCCGATTTCCTAACTCACTAACCATTCCGCCACGCCGCTGTTGTTCCGCCGGTCGTTTTCAAGGGTAGTCTATTCGGCACGTGGCCGAACTCCTTTCAAAGTGCTATTTTGGGAAAGTTATGGTCATATTCGGATTCAGCGTGAAAAGTTGTGTATAGGTGCTTAATTACATAAGAATCGGCCACCTTAAGTGCGTGGGCCGCCCGTGTGAGAGAACACCTGTGCTACTATAACCTCATCACATCATGAAGCCGGTTTAGTGGAATAGCGGGATCCCCGAGGTGTCCTTCCTCCTAAACGGAAGTGATCGGTGATGCTACTTTCCATGTGAATCGTATAAGACACTAAGCATCTTTTCCAAGGGAAACATAAGTATGTTGCACTCTATCATTAAGAATGCAGTTGAGTGATAAGAAGAAAAGTTAGATTGAAAAGGGGTATTTTGAGGGAATATATAAAGAGAGACAGAAAACCAATACTTGAGTGAATAGTTTATGGCATTTCTGCCAGTTGTGGAAAACACGAAAAAAGATTGTGTGTAATTGAAAGAATCGATTGTATAGTCAAAATAAAAATAAAATAAATGTATTTGATCTCGAGGGATCAAAACGAATTTAGCCCAAAATTGGGCTAGGTTGCGTATCCAAAATTTTGGATACTAGGGGGGTCGTGCCTCAATTGAGACACTATGGCCAAAAGGCGGGTTGGCTAACGATAGCCGCAAAGTCAAAGTTGCATTGTCGAATCAAAACTACAAGCTACAATCATGCGAGGGGAGAGACGTGGACTGTGAGGGTGAGCCAAATTGGCGGGAGAATCGATCGAATCGAGAAGAGAGAGAGAGATATGTATACATATTCGAAACTTTAGAAAACGTCTCCTGAATATGGAAACGCACTGCTTTGTCGAATCGCTCGTGCGCCTGCCAATGCCAGTCTCTCATTGACACGCGCTATTTCGCGTCTCTCTCTCTTACCCACTCACTCCGCTCCGCACACTCCCCTCCCCCCACAGTTTTCGCGCCAAAACTGGGGCGGTGGCCTGGACGGCGAGCCGACACGAGAGTGGGTGAACGAAGGGCGGGGCATGCGCTCAGCCAATCAGAGTGCGCACGCAAGAGAGCCGAGCGACCAATGAGCGCAAAGTGCAGTGGGCGGAGCTTACGTGATGCACACCGTCGTCGCCGCCGCCGCCGTCGTAAACACGTTTAGTGGCAAAGCGGGAGAGAGCAAGAGAGGGCGGTTTTTGGATGCCGCAACCGATATTGGTTTCACGAATCATACTCATAGGTCTTACAAAGTGATATTCTAACAAATAACGCACACTAATTAAGTATATTGTATTAGAATAGAGAAATCGTGTGTGCCTTGGGAGTGGCGTGTTGCGCGCGTCACAGCTCAAAACAAACGGGCGCCGCTGCGCGCCGCCCCTAATGAGTGTAGCTCTCTCCAAGTCATCACTTCTCAACACTCACTTACTGTCTGCGATTGGTGAAAGCTCTTTTTTGGAAGAGTCTTTGCTCTTCACGTATCTCCAGAACCGGTTCATATCCCTGCTGGAGATGACCTTCTGTTCTACCTCCTTCATGTATTTGACAGTTCTTTCAGCGGAGCACTAACAATACGGGAACCTTTCCATTATCACTTTTGTAGTACTGCTATTGTATCTCGCACATTATTGAGACTTTTATTGGTGCTCCAAATCTATACGCAATCCCTATACATATTTAAAGTTACCAATGCCTGTGATTATATGACTATAACTGCTACAATAATATTGGATGATAATAATATGTAATATTTTTGATAGATGACTTTAATATGGTTGACGCTTGTTTTGTGCCAGAGGATTTATTTCTGTCCGTTGGCACCGTCTGACTGTCTGACTCTGCCACTACGCAGCGCTAAGAGATTCTTCATCTGGCCACGCCCCCTCAGCATGTCACAAACCCGGCGCGAGTTGGCAGCTGCGAGGGGTGGAGAGCGGGGGCGCGACAGCTCTTAAACTTACCTGGCTGGGAGGCTCTCGTGATCATGAAGGCGGGACCTCTATGGTGAGGCTTCTCCATTGCACTTCGGGAGAGGCTGACCTGTATGGCAGTTCCGAGTTGGAATTGGCCAACAGCTAAATTTTTGAGTGAGGGGCTGCGTTCGCGCGGCCCTGATTAGAGACGACTTTAGAGGACTCGCAGTAGATCCAAACAACTACATACTTAAGGAAAACAGCCAAACAACCATGTCATAGCAAACTCTTATTTTGAAAACAAAAACTTCTTCAAAGGACATTTATTGTTGCATGAGAACAGAACATGAGAGAAGTATTCAAGGGTTGTACTCGATGGGGAGGTTCTTGCGGCGGACCATTCCGTCGCCCTGGAACCACTCGCGGCGGAAGGTCTTGGCGGCGCCGTCGGGGGTGTTGGTCCACTCGATAGTGACGCGGTCGTTGTTGGTGTCCTCCTCTCCGTACTTGAACGTATCGCAAGAGACAGCCATCAGCACGGCCTCCTTGGGGTCGAGCACTCCGCACGGCGGGTCGACGCCGAGGCGCTTCATGTTGGTGGTCTTGATGGCCCATCCGATGCGGCGACCTCCAGTGTTGGTGATCTGAAAAAGACCAATCATTCAATGATCGATCGATACCCGATCGATATCCACGCACCTTGATGTGGTAGGTGTGCTTGTCATCGTAGGGGGCGTTGAAGACGATCTTGGTACCCGGCTGGGTGTTGATATCTCCGGGAGCGACGGACTGAGCCATGGCGAATGGATGCCGGCAGCCCGCCGCGCCCGCCTTTTATTCGCCTCTCCACGCATGTAAATCATCGAGTTGCGATTAGAATCGCAAATTATCAACCGGATTGACTAATCACAGTATTCGTAATAAATTACGCAAATTGAAGAGAGGAAAATCAAATTTTCAGGAGATGAGTGGAGTAACCGGTCCACCGGTGTGTCTTTACTACTTTCTCTCTCTCCTTCTTTCTGACGTCGAAGTTCATGTTTCTATGTAACAATATTATTGATTACTGATACATAAGTTGCCGTCACATCCTTTTGACGTCAGATGACGTCAGATGACGTCACCATTGCAGTCATCGTTCTCGATACGCCCGACCGACAAAAGAGAATGGATTCGATCGACAACGCACCCAAATTCGATTTGAGTGTTACTACAATTTACAATTTACCGCTGGTTACAGTGGAGTGACGACCACCCTCACAACTTTCGTACCGCCTGTTGTCAAAAGTCTGTGACGTCATCTGATCCAAATTCATTGCATTCATCGATGGGCCCCTTGTAAGCAGCTAGCGACTTGTAATCGAGAGTCTAGGTCAGTCCCCTTATTGGCTAGGTCGACGGTTGTATAACTTGAATCTGATGATAAACACGTGTTACGTTTCACCAAATTCATATAGTTTGTGCGCGAAACAATCAACAATTTTTTCAATATTTCATAAATGACTCTGATTTTCTATAATAATTGTTCGTCACAAAACTAGCATTTAGAGATATACAAAGTGTTGTTGGATCAGAAACACAACGAAGATGTCGGACTTTTTTTGATTCTGCAGAAATCGGGAATATTCGAGTATCACTAGCGAGATGAATATTATTTACACATCACAACTTTTTCCAGAAGAAGACCTACGAGCTTTCCGATCTACCGATTGGATTCCCGATCATCACACAGAGGATGGAGACAGAGACTGACTGAAGTACAGAAATCGATAATCGATCGATAATCTAGATTAGTCTCCCTCCTCTCTCTCCCTCCTCTCTCTCCCTCCTCTCTCTCCCTCCTCTCTCTCTCCCTCCTCTCAACCTCTTCTCTACCTCTTCTCAAATCGAGATAAACCCAAAAAGAGGTACTTTATGCTTGTACTTTTCAAAAGAGAATGAATGTCTTTTTGTTGAATTTAGAAGAAATTCTTTTTTTCAAATGTTAATGTACCAATGTATGTATCAATACTTACTTGAATACGTAGCAGTTAGACGAAATTATACAGGAAATAGTACATGTAATTAGCAAGGCACACATCGGGTTTCGGTCCCTTTCACCAGACCGAATGTGTGATCCTACCGGCCGGGACCATCATCAGTGATGAGCCGGTAGGACAGGGGCATTGAAATTATACTTGATAATAAAAGGACATTGATCATTCTATCGTCTTCTAACAAAAATAAAATGGGGGGAGAGGAGGAGACCGCACAGGAAAGTGCTCGGTGTTCGACTGAATGTGTGTGTGGGTCTCGTGTCGCATGGACTAAAAGCGCGCGAGAAGACACTGAGTCAGTGCATTGACCATTAGCTGCATTTGCAACCAGATCCCTTTGATACTCAATCAACTGGGTGGTTGTTGATCTTTTCTTCTTCATAAAACCATGCTGATACTCACTAATAATGTTATTTTTGAAGAAGTGAGATGTAAACTCAGCTACAATGATTTTCTCAAATAGCCTACACGGAGCACATGTGAGACTTATCGGTCTATAGTTCTTCGCATTCGTTGGGTCTTCACTCTTGAACACCGGGGTTACGGTAGATTGCTTCCACAATGCGGGAAGTTCGCCAGTTTCGAGACTGATCTGGAAGAGGAGTGAGAGAGGAAGAGCTAATACCTCTTTCAGCTCGTTTAGAACAATCGATGCTATTCCATCTGGGCCGAAAGACGTATTGCGCCTGACCTGCTTCAAATTGGAGTAGACAACGACATCTGTGATCTGCGGTAGAGCCATGGGAGAATGGATGAATTTGGAAGGAGCTACAAATCTCTTATTGTTATCCGTGGTAAACACCGACACAAAATGAGAGTTTATGAGTGTAGCTCTCTCCAAGTCATCACTTCTCAACACTCCCTTACTGTCTGCGATTGGTGAAAGCTCTTTTTTGGAAGAGTCTTTGCTCTTCACGTATCTCCAGAACCGGTTCATATCCTCGCTGGAGATGACCTTCTGTTCTACCTCCTTCATGTATTTGACAGTTCTTTCAGCGGAGCACTAACTATACGGGAACCTTTCCATTATCACTTTTGTAGTACTGCTATTGTATCTCGCACATTATTGAGACTTTTATTGGTGCTCCAAATCTATACGCAATCCCTATACATATTTAAAGTTATCAATGCCTGTGATTATATGACTATAACTGCTACAATAATATTGGATGATAATAATATTTTTGATAAATGATTTCAATATGGTTGACGCTTGTTTGGTGCCAGATGATTGCTTTATTTCTGTCCGCTGAAACCGTCTGCCTGTCTGACTCTCTGTCATTGCGCAGCGATTAGAGATTCCGCATCTGACCACGCCCTCTCAGCATGTCACAAACCCGGCGCGAGTTGGCAGCTGCGAGGGGTGGAGAGCGGGGGCGCGACAGCTCTTAAACTTACCTGGCTGGGAGGCTCTCGTGATCATGAAGGCGGGACCTGTATGGTGAGGCTTCTCCATTGCACTTCGGGAGAGGCTGACCTGTATGGCAGTTCCGAGTTGGAATTGGCCAACAGCTAAATTTTTGAGTGAGGGGCTGCGTTCGCGCGGCCCTGATCTGATAATAAACAACTAACCAAAAGAGGATCAGAGTAGATGCGCATCCAACTACATAAACTGAAGAAACAGTCAAAACAACCATTTGATAGAATCTGTTAATTGGAAGTATCGAAGGATATTCTTCAAGAACATTTATTTCGTCAGAACAAAATGCGAATAAAGTATTCAAGGGTTGTACTCGATGGGGAGGTTCTTGCGGCGGACCATTCCGTCGCCCTGGAACCACTCGCGGCGGAAGGTCTTGGCGGCGCCGTCGGGGGTGTTGGTCCACTCGATAGTGACGCGGTCGTTGTTGGTGTCCTCCTCTCCGTACTTGAACGTATCGCAAGAGACGGCCATCAGCACGGCCTCCTTGGGGTCGAGCACTCCGCACGGCGGGTCGACGCCGAGGCGCTTCATGTTGGTGGTCTTGATGGCCCATCCGATGCGGCGACCTCCAGTGTTGGTGATCTGAAAAGACCAATCATTCGATGATCGATCGATATCCGATCGATATCCACGCACCTTGATGTGGTAGGTGTGCTTGTCATCGTAGGGGGCGTTGAAGACGATCTTGGTACCCGGCTGGGTGTTGATATCTCCGGGAGCGACGGACTGAGCCATGGCGAATGGATGCCGGCAGCCCGCCGCGCCCGCCTTTTATTCGCCTCTCCACGCATGTAAATCATCGAGTTGCGATTAGAATCGCAAATTATCAACCGGATTGACTAATCACAGTATTCGTAATAAATTAGGCAAATTGAAGAAAAAAATAAGATTTTCAGGAGATGAGTGGAGTAACCGGACAACCGGTGTGTTTTTTCATAGATAGATTTATTACCGATAACATGAGAAACAAGATGATATTCTTCTTCTTTTGCCCGCGGCGTGCGGTCGGGGCCTCATTTTGCCCCACCGCCGCCGAATGTTCGGTCATCGACAAGAATCCTTCCCGAGTAACCAGTGAGGCGGCGGGAAGTACCCTCATGTGGAAGCAGCTATGGCGCGAGGAGATACTAATTGACACGGAAGCAAAGGAAACCCCGGAGCTCTTCACGTTAAGAATGGTACTCTAATGGTCCAGGAATGATTATCGATCAA
This sequence comes from Rhabditoides inermis, assembly GCA_963966185.1. Taxonomy (NCBI): domain Eukaryota; kingdom Metazoa; phylum Nematoda; class Chromadorea; order Rhabditida; family Rhabditidae; genus Rhabditoides; species Rhabditoides inermis. Next base: position 52,096 of record CAWZYM010000206.1, on the reverse strand, counting down.
GTATCGTCTTCCCACCACTAACCTCGTCAGCCTACCTGTCTTTCCCCGGCGTTAGCCTAATATGTATCTAGCATCTTAGGCACTACTGTATGCTTCATATCATTATGATTGTGTTGTCATATTCAGATATAACGATTCCGGATAAAAGATTGATTGATTGAACATGAGAAAATCGACATAGCAACAAAAAGTGAAAACATGGAAAACGGCAGATATGGATGGGGTTGAATATAAATAAGGAATAATAACATAATAATATACGAAACAAGAAAATATGGTCTCTATAGGTTGCGCAATTTGCTAAGTGGCATAATATCTAATGTAGAGAGTTGTGATTTGAAGACGGAAGGGTCGTTGACGGAAACTAAGTCATGAGGAAGGGAGTTCCAAATTACGAAGGTTCTGCTTAAAAAAGTGCTAGTACGGCCTGTGTGATCGAATGAGGGAACAATCCTAAATTCATGAGAGCCGCGAGTACGAGTTGGAATAATTGCGAAAAGCCCATGATAGTCTAAAGTCGTTTTTGAGTGAATAACTTTGTGTATGTAAGTGACGTCATTTAAGAATCGCCTATTTTCAAGAGATTGTATTTTCAAGAGATTGTGTCTATACTACTTTCTTTCTCTCTCCTTCTTTCTGACTCTTCCCCTCTATACTACTGTCTATACTACTTTCTTTCTCTCTCCTTCTTTCTTCTTTCTGAATGTTCCTCTCTCTCTCTCTCTCTCTCTCTCTCTCTCTCTCTCTTTTTTTTTTTGTCAACGATATGCCAATTCTATTTTTGTTATTCGCAAAATGAAGAAGAAAAAATCAGATTTTCAGGAGATGAGTGGAGTAACCGGACAACCGGTGTGTCTATACTACTTCTCTCTCTCTCCTTTTTTCTGACTCTCTCTCTCTCTCTCTCTTTCTCTCTCTCCCTTTTTTCTGACTCTCTCTCTCTCTCTCTCTCTCTCTCTCTCTTTCTCTCTCTCCCTTTTTTCTGACTCTCTCTCTCTCTCTCAGTTTTCGTCTCTGACACGTCTCTAACACGTGTGAACTCCTATACGATACGATCACTCGCTCCTGTTGGGCCTCGATTACTTCAATCACGGACCCAGCTGTCCACTATCATTGTTACCTGTCACATTGTTATTGTCAACTGTCATTGTCATGTGTCAACTCCAACTGTCACCCTGTCATCTGTCATCCATCATTTTATGGACAGATTCTCGAGGTCCTCTCTTTCTCTCTCTCTCTCTCTCTCTCTCTCTCTCTCTCTTTCTTTCTTTCTCTCTCTCTCTATCATATTCCCTTCCAGGTGGGGCTTCTGATGTACGCTGATGTGCTTGTCTTTATAAAAAGTATAAAAGATATTTACGATGTTTGATTTCCTTTTTTAAAGAATTGTTTTTTTTATCTCACTCAGAATTCTCGTGTATTTTTGCAGGTGCACTACAGAGTTCGTCTCCCACGTCCTATCACTTTCATTGTACGTTTCTTATGATGTTAATGTTTCTGGTGTAAATTACCTACGCTTATATTAGAAGAAATTTCAGTATTCGTTATTGAAAAACAAAAAAAGTAAATTCGAACTGCAAGCGGCTTTCGTGGCGGGACCATTTTCGCTCCAGCGGTGTGCGTTGAAACCGATGCCCACAGCTTTTTCCGTCAGGTTTCTCTCGTTTCTCTCACCACCGCGCGCCGTTGCATGTCGCGTCTTCTTTTGTATTTTCCCTCCCATCCATCTCATTTGCATACGTTCTCCTCTCCTCGTTCATACCTGTTTACTCATTGCGTGCCTGTGTGACTCGCGCGTATTGATCGCGGCCCCTCGGGCGAATGGCGTGGAATGCGCATGTGCTCTCTCTTTCGCTCTCACTGGCCGCGCGTTGCCACGTCATATCAACTTTCTCTGCAACATTTTGCGCGAGCGCGTTGTTTATTGTTGTTGTTTACTTGTTTACCTGTTTACCTTCCAGACATGGGCGTGGAGACTCGTCGGGCGGGCGCAGCGGCTAGGACGGGGGCGAAGAAGGGCGCGTCGCCGCCGATTCTTTCGCACGAGTTCGTCATCCAGAACCACGGCGACATCATGAGCTGCGTCCTCATGGTCGTCGTCGTCGGATTCATGTTCCCCGTGAGTGCATTGCGGTTCTATTCTAAAAAAAAACTATTCGCGAAATCTTTCCATCAACTTCATCTCTGATGAGACTCCGGGTCGATGGAAGGCTCAAGCGGTAAGATGCTAGGAGTCGAAATCACTTTATCCAACTTCACGTTTTCTTTGTGATAACTCTATTGCGTGTTACTGATTACTGTAGTTTTGTTACGCTCGTAAATTCGTGCTGCATTAGTTGTATGGTTGTATGCTCTCAAGTTGAGCCAGCTTCATATGTTCTCCCTTAGCGCCTGGATTCAGAATGGAATAGATTTGTTTCGAATGAAGTGGCACGGAACTTCTAGCAACCGCAAGCAGTGATGACTAGGGCCTCCAATGGCACTTTGATTACTGTCGTATCATGAAGCTCGTTTTTACTCATACAATACACTCAAAAACGCAATACATACTCAATACTCTATAGAACCAGTACATTGCGCATCACAAGTGCGAGGTCTATGTTGCACACCGCGTCAAAGAGACATTACTCTTTTTTTCTTTTGACACATTATATCAAGATCAAGATTCTGACGCACTGCGTCAAGTTGACGCGTTGTATGGAGTATGATCTAAGCGTTACATAGTTACATTCGTAATCACCGCACTGGAGCTTTTGACTGTATTGTGTATTCTAAGCTAACGAGTTGGTAGGTGACTCTTCGAAATATTGTTTTCCAGGGTTTGAGTGAAACATAAGTAACTGAATAACTAACATTACAGCTCACCTCCGGAATCTCGAACCTGTTCGTCGCGCCGCAGTACAACGAGACGGTCACCGTCGACATTCCCGGACAGGGTGCGTTATCGATTTATTGATTATTCATGGGGTGTTGATAAACTACAGTAATCTGTAATATCTCTTTCGTTTCCCCGGGGGAGTATTTGATTTCCTGTAATGAGTCACACACACACAATCTTTCGTCTCTACCCTTTGCCCTTGTTTAGCACATTTATTACCTTGGAGGTTTCACCTGTAATCTCGGATAGCTTATCAGTAGCATGCATATCCATGGCGCTGCACACCAGTTCTCGGTCTCTCTCTCTCATCAGTTATCGCATTATCACTAAGCACTAGCCCCCTCTGCACTCATTTCCCTAAACGGATGTGGGACAGATTACAGTTTACAGATTATCTCACACGTGTACAATGCTCATTATTTTGGTATTCAAAACCAGTAACTAATCGATAAATCAATATCCATTCATTCAGGCTCTATCCTGCACACGACCTATGGCAACGGACTGCGCGACATTTTCGCCGTGGCGTTCTACTCGATTGTGTGGATCACGGTGCACGCCGTCATCCAGGAGTACGTCATGGACAAGCTCGTGCGCAGGGTGGGTGTTCAAGACGCGCATTTGGTGTGATTTAAATAGTATATAAGCGCAGGGTGGGCGTCGAAAGTGTGGATGTGTGTATATGGTTCTAAAACAATTATTGTTCTTGCCAAGTAATTGCAAGTGCTTCTCTTTTGCAAAATATACACCTGTGATGAAACGTATTGTACGTGATTTATTTTTCACATAAGGTTACTGAATTTTTTAGAAAAAAAATTGGACAGGAGAGCTGAAAGCACGAGCTTCTGAAGATATAGGGGATAGTTCTCAAATGACTGTACAGCTTACAGACGAGACAGTTGCAGGTATAAGTACAGGTACAGGCAAACGTTAAACTTCTATCTGCACTGAGATATACTGCAAAAAGCGAGTGTCATGTGACAACATTCTTCCGAGCCTCACAGAGTACTCACAAACTCACTCGGCATCGGCAGGGGGAACAACTTGAACAGGGGGCTGACTGTACCGTGTTGCTCGCAGGTGCACCTGTCGAAGACGAAGTCGGCCAAGTTCATCGAGTCTGGCCACCAGCTGGCGTTTGCCGTCTACGCCGCCGTCCACGCCGCCTACGTCATCATGGAGTTTGTGCAGAACCACTCTGATATTAGGTACGGTGGGGAGGGGGAGCATGTGTAATCAGTTACTAGGATGTTCGGTACGAGGGGAAGGTATTGTTGTGTAGAGTAGAGGTTGGAGCTGGGTGTTGTAGAGAGAAAGAGAGAGAGAGAGAGAGAGAGATAGAGAGAAAGAAAGAAAGAGATCTGAAATATGCCGGTTGCAGGCGCGTCTGGTCCAACTACCCCGAGGAGCACCGCGCGCTCTCCCTCAACATGAAGGTCTTCGCCATTCTCCAGGTGGGAAGGAATGGGTTACGGTATTAGATGACGTGACGTCACACAACACTACTCACATAGATCAGAAGTGTGATTTATGAATAGGTACGATTGTGATTGTTGTGTGTGTGTGTGTGTGTGTGTGTGTGTGTGTGTGTGTGTGTGTGTGTGTGTGTGTGTGTGTGTGTGTGTGTGTAATGATTTAATGTCTACGCCAACCAGTGAGTGATTGACTGTGAGTAGGCATATATCTGTTAACTTGGGACTGTGAAAAGTATGTGTTACATGGTACTTGACATAATTGGATTTTTTTTCATATTCTGTATTTTTTTGATTGGATTCCTTTTGCAGTGTATGTTGCAGTTTTGTATTTGTATCTAATTCTTGCGTGTTTCAGATCTCGTACTGGGTGCACATCTTCCCCGAGTTCTACTTCCAGAAGATGAAGGTGGGTGTGACTTGTTGATTTATCGATTTCTTTATTACTTTGTTCCATTTACTATTCATATGCGATTTGATAGTAAAAGATAAAAAAGGAGAGATGCGCTCATGAATTTGCCTAATAGGGTGTCGTATTAATGCTTAATGTCGTCTTAACCAACTGATTCATGGTTATTATTGATTCATGTATCAATTAGCTGACCTCTCTTCCGCCTTGTAGAAGGAGGAGATGTGGGTAGACCTGCTCCTGGGTCGACACGAACTTGAACAGGAAATGAAATATGTACTTTGTACCGATGTTCATGAAACACGCGATTCTGAATAAACCTTGACTTTGTAGAAGGAGGAGCTGCGCTACCGCAGACCGCACTTTCACTATTTCACTAATTTACTAAGATATTGTAGATAAGGAGTTGCTTTTGCTTGCGTTATATGATAATGATGAAAGAGAGTGGTGACTGATTGTCTCTGGTCTTTGAGAAAGCGTTTTAATATTTACTTACTAAAGTTATTTTTGATTTATTTATCGATTAGCTGACCTCTCTTCTGCCTTTCAGAAGGAGGAGATGCGCTACCGCACCGTGCCCGCCGTCCTCTTTATCCTCTTCATCTCGGCCGCCTACACACTCAAGTCAGTTGTTTCGGGTTACTGTATGTACCGTATGCTTTCCTGTGCAGGTCGAAACTTTCCGATTTTCTATCTATCTTCTTTGAAAACCCCTAATTGTTTATGAGCCTTAGCATGGATGATTTGGTAGCCCACGCGATTCTCGCGAATGCAGAGACCAAGTATTTTTTTGTAGAATAGAGTACGGGGTTTTGTTAGACGCTCTTCTGGTAAATTGAATTGCTTTGCACTGTTTGAAATGTGTAGTGCGCGTGAAACTACTGTGCATACTGATTGCCGAAATTATTGGAATCAATTCACATTCAATATTTTTCTCTGTCAACTCTTATCTCGAGAAATCTAATAAACCTCAATTTTAAACTTTTTCAACCTTTCTTTCTAGCGCTTAGCGGTTGTGGCGAAATAACTAGTAGCTAAGCAACTAATCGCAAAATAACTAGTAGCTTGTATACGTGATGATCAAAAAGTCTGTGTAAATATGTAATTCAATCAATACGTATCGTTTGCATTACACATTGATGCGCTTTGAATTACATTTGTAATTATTCAATTAATTAATGTAATCAATGAATGTAATTCAATAAATTGTTTGCAGCCTGATGCGCTTTGCGGTGGTGGCCCTGCTGGTGGAGTATGTCGCCCAGGCAGTGTTCCACGCGGCCCGCCTCGCCCATTTCATGGACAAGAAGAACGCCGCCAAGCAGGGGTGAGTCGAGGGGTCTGTCTCTCTGTCTCTCTGTCTCTCTGTCTCTCTCTCTTTCTCTCTCTCTCTCTCTCTCGTGACGTTTGAGTGTTGCGTCTTGAATTTCCGCATCACCCCATTTGGTTATCACAATCGTAAGATCGAGAGAGTGTTCGTAGTTTAAGTTGATTACTTTTGTTATGATACTCAGTTATATGGTGGCTGTGTAAAACGTATGCATGAGGTATGACATGACATATTTTGTTTGCACGTTTTTTTATCCTTTGCAGCTTCGAGCTGTGAATGTTAGAGCTAGAATGTTCTCATCCATTGAATGTTTCTCTTTGATCGTTCACAACTGTATCATGCGTGAAACATCTTTTCATCACACATCATCTTTGCAACTTCAATTTGTGGCATAGTGTTAGTGTACCCCCCCCCCCGCAGAGTGAATCTCTCGAATCGGGGGGGTACCTTTTATGATAGTGTAGGAAAGAATGGTGCGCTTACTTACCCAGTGTCCCTTTTCAGCTTCAAGCTGTGGAACGTGGTGTTCGTGCTGGTCCGTCTGGCTACCGCCGTCCTCTCGGTGACGACGTTCTGGTACGGACTGCGACAGTCGGAGGTGGCTGTGATCGACCCGGCGGCCGGCAACTACAACACGAGCTTCATCAGGTAGGGGGGGAGAGGGAGAGAAGGGGAGGGAGGTACACTAGGAAAGAGGCAGGGAAGATGAATAAAGAAGGAAAAAATGGGAAGATATACATACTGATGTAAGAATGATTAGAGAGGGAGGGAGATAAGAATAGGACAGTGGCAGGAAAGAAGGACTACCGGGGGAGGCTGATTGAGAGAGGTGGAAAGTGGAAAGTGATGGATGGGGGATGGTGCGATAGAAGGATAGGGGGAAGGGGAGGGAGTGTGGTCGACTGGTGGACAGGGGCAGGGGAAAAGGATTTACCTTATAGCGATGTAAGCATGTGAGATTCAGAGCGGCAAAGATTGTGGGATAGTGAATAGAGATAGAATGCAGATAGACAGTAGGGTGTGAAAAGAGAGAGAGAGGGGGAGAGAGATAGTTGACGTCACTTGCAGGCTGAACTGCCTGCTGGCCGTGCTGGCTCTGCAGCTCGTCCAGCTCTGGACCTTCCTCACCTTCCACCTCGCCAGAATGCAGGTGGGACCTATGAAAAGAGTTGTTATTAGAGTATCACTAGAGTTATCAGAGTTAAGAGTTATTATGGGTAAAGTAGTTGTCAAAGTCAAGGGTTTTGTTTAGAATCGCTTTTCAGTTTCATGAACAGAAATCACAAAAGTAAGCATGCATGAGAGGTTGAGAGGTCTTAGTAAACATAGTAATTAGTAATTTTGATGAATATGTATTCGTGTTTTACTCGTGTGAGCTGGGGGTGGGTTTCTTGTGGAAAGATTGTGGAAACATAACGTGACTTGTTATGTATTTGTTGTGAAGCGTATTATTATTGGCGAAACAGAATTTGTTGAGATCCGGTCCGGTAAATAGGTTCTGCATTGGTATGGGCAACGTGAAAATACGTAAATTTGATTGACTGAACGTCAAATTACCGAGATAGAAAATATATAATTAAAATGTTTTTGTATTTGTAGGAGTCTCGCGCTCGCAAGGCCAAGGCGGAGCAGAGTCAGCAGTCGGCCAAGAAGCCGGCGCAGAAGAAGAAGCAGAACTAGAGAGGAGGAGGAGGAGGAGCAGCCTGCTCCACCACGGCTGCTCCGCGTAGCAGTAGTCCCGTGTCCCCCTTGGTTGCGTGTGTTGTTGTTTTGTGATTCGTAGACTGACCGATATTTCTCTTCTCTGTCTCTCTCTCTCTTTTGGGCTATTCTCCCTCTGTCTCTGTGCTTAGTCGGACATCATCATTCTGCGTGTTTTCTGTTTATACGTTGTAAGTGATTGTGTGTAAGATATAATTTAATAAGGTTTTTCTTAGTATTTATTTTCCCCTGTCTGTCATTTTCTGTGGATCATAAAAGCGTTTTTTTTCTGGATATGTGACGTTTTCTGGATTGCTTGAGAATTTGTTTGTTGCAAACGTTGAGTATCTGGAGTGAAGAAGGAAGTTGGGTTAGAGAGAGGGGAAGGAGAGAGAGAGAGAGAGGGAGGCCGGGAGGGAGGGAAGTGAGGCGTAATGAATTCAAAACGCACGTATGTTGGGTATCCAGGGAACGCAGCGTTGAGTTCGTCGAATATTGTACGAGTTGGAATATCGATTTATCGATTGGTTCTGCGTTCCAGATGGGTTCGGGGTTCGACCGGCGTTGTCGGCTGGCGACGTGCACAGTGAACAACTGGACACTCGACTTTCAAGGAAACCGCGAGAGGATCGAGAAGAGTGCGTATTGATTTATTGATTTTATGACGAGTAATGAGTATCGCTATTTAGTTATTTCAAGGCATACTTGTTCTGTTTCTCTGTTTTTTTTCTGGTTCAGTGTTTTCATATTCAGTGATTAATCGATTTATCGATTGATTTGTGTTCAGCGTGCCAGGAGGCGTTCGACAAGGGCTGCTCGCTGCGGCTCGGACCCGAGCTGGAGATTCCCGGGTGGGTACGGTACGGTTACGGTAGCTTCTAGTGCATTATGAAACTTGTTCTTCATTGTCTTATGGTATATGTGTGAAACATACATGTTGTGGAATGCTATTCGGGTGGACTAGTTTGGAGTTGAAGTGTTATTTGTATATGTTCTAAACGACCCGGAACATGCCATACATTAAAAGTAACACTTCGACTATGAAATATAACAGAAGCTTTTAGATACGGTTGCCAGGACCACTTTTTTGAGCTCGACACGGAGATTCACTCGTGGCAGGTGCTGCGGGAACTGGTGGAGAAGAGCAAGCAAGTGGGGAAGGAGGACCTCTCTCTATGTCACTCTCTCTCTCTCTTTTCCTCTCTCTCTTTCACTCTATCTTTCTTTCTCTTTCTTTCTCTCTCTCTCTCTCTCTCCCTCTCTCCCTCTCTCTCTCTCTCTCTCTCTCTCTCTCTCTCTCTCCACCCTCTCCCTTCCAGTGGCCCTCCCTCGTCGTCGTCACAGGCATGCCGGTCCGACACAACATGGTTCAATACAACTGCATGGTCGCCTTTGCGAATGGGTGCGTATTGATTTATCGATTTATTGATTTCTATTTTGATTGACTGCTATATACTGCCGATCACAAGAGAGGTTTAGTATGCAGTATCTTTCAATTTAAATCAAATCATTCATATCCGAATTCTCGAGTGTTCCGCTTTCAATGTCTCAAGTGTTCCGCTTTCAAATAGAATCTATTGTTTTCCGCGAGTCTGATTATTGAGTATTGACTTTCTAGAATGTGATTAGTGAATTAAAAATTTTTTATTGATTTTATAGATTGTATAATCTGATTATCGATTTCTCGCAGACGCCTGCTCATCATCCGACCGAAGATGAAGCTGTGCGACGACGATGTGTACAGGGAGGGGCGGTGAGTGGAGGGAGAGAGAGGGGGGAGAGAGAGGGGGGGAGAGAGAGGGGGAGAGAGGGGGAGAGGAAGAAAAGATATAGTCGGGGGCGTCGGAAGGAATTTGAAGGAAGGGAAAGAGGAAGAGGGATTTAGAGAGAGAGAGAGAGAGAGAGAGAGTCTTTGCAGTTGGTTCTCTCGCTGGGAGGCAAAGGGCAAGACGGTCGAGTTCCGTCTGGGCGAGGAGTTCGGATTCAAACAGGTTGGTATACGGTATGTTATGATGTGCAGGAGTGGAAAGTACAGTGGCTTCCTCATTACTGTAGTTGAGACATTGGTTACTGTAAGGTAATTTGGATACTGTATTCTTGATTACTGTAAGGGTGGTTAATGTATTCTCGCCAGGACACTGTGCCGTTCGGCGACGGGGTGCTCATCTCTGGCGACAATGTAAAGGTCGGGTTCGAGATCTGCGAGGAGCTGTGGACATTCAAGAGGTAAGGGGGGAGGGGGGGGAGAGAGGAAGAGAGAGAGAGGAGAGAGAGAGAGAGAGGAGAGAGAGAGGAGAGAGAGAGGTGTTTGTAAGGACAAACAGTGGGGGAAAATGGAAATATTATAGGTTATATGTCTTTTGTCCTATTATTACGACTTCTCTTTTAGCGTGTGATTAGATTTGAGGTGGAAACATAACATATATCTGCTATGATGAAACGGTGGCATCGCTCATGTTGTAAGATTTTTCTGTAAGATTTTGGCCGCATCGTATGCAATCTTTGATTTATTGCCGATATCAAGAATACAACAACTGAGATGAAACACAAAGGGTTTAGTCTGCGTGAAGTATCTGTCGGTGGTTCCTTCTTGTCGGGATCCGACGTGAAGAAGGTGTGGTGTGCTTGGTCTCACGCTTGGGTTGACGTTGCGACAGCCATTGTAGAAAGTGTACTCGGCGGGTTCAACTCCGTTCTCCGAGAACTCCTCAAATTCCAAAGCCAGCAGCGAACATGTGGCGGGTACCGTTGATCCAGCAATTGTCCACGTAGACCGGGCTTGGCGGGTGCGACGGGGAAAATAAACTGGGGAGAATCGACCACTCGGGGGCAAGGGAAGATGATGGAATATGCAATCTTTGCGCTGCTCTAACTCGGCATTCGGAGAAGTGGACTATGCAATATTTACTTGTTTCATTTTTATCTTTTCCAGTTCTCACGTGGACGCTGCCCTAGCAGGAGTGGACATTGTGTGCAACGCATCCGGCAGCTTCCATCTGTTCGGAAAGAGCAACTACCGGATACGACAGCTCGTGCTGGGAGCGTGCGCAAAGGTGGGGGATGGAGATGATAGGTAGACATGAGGTATACGGTATGTGGATAATTGTGGAGAGATTGAATAAGGTAGGGAAATGACAAGGTGTACTTGGGGTTTACGATGTGTGCATACCGTGCTGATGGGTGTAAAGGAGACGGTTGGAGAAGGAAAGTGGCAAAGGAGGAGAGGAATTGAGTTGCCCTTGCGAAACGGATGAGCATTGAATAGAGAATGTGGAAACCGTGCGTGTGAAAACAGAAACTGAGAAGGAGGGAGTGTGGAGGTGGAAGTTAAGTAGTAGAAGTACATACGAGTTGCGTTCAGGTCGGAGGAGTGTACGTGTACGCGAATCACAGAGGATGCGACGGTGACAGGGTCTACTATGATGGTGAGGAGGAGGGAGGGGGAGAGAGGGAGAAAGAGAGCGAGAGAGAGAGAGAGAGAGAGAGAGAGAGAGAGAGAGGGTGAAGGGGGAGAGAGAGAGAGAGGGTGAAGGGTGAGAGAGAGAAACTCCTTCCAGGTATGTCTTCCATCGCTCATAACGGCGCTCTTCTCGCGCAGGCCGGCCAGTTTGATATCGAGGACACGGTTAGTTTCTTCTTCTATTCCACAAATCAAATGTTTATCCAGAATGGCATATTCGTGTATATGTTGGATAATGCGAGGTGGTGGTGGTTTAGTTAGCATTCTTCTATTGTTGTGACTATTTCAAGTTTCGAGTAATAGAAACGCTATGTTTCACTATTCCATTATGTGAACATTGCGTGTAGACAGATGCAATGTTGTCAACTTTTGTATCATAACATGTTCATTATTATGTATTTGTTGCAGTGTGTGGTGACGTCACTGGTGGATCTGAACGCGACGATCGCCTTCCGACAGAAGATCAGCAGCGGGCAGTTTGAGGTGGGGGTTTAGATTTTTCTAATCTGTTCATGTAGAGACGGTATTACATTGGCACTATGTTCATCGAATTTGAGCAGCATCTGAAACATATTTGTCGTGATACCGACAAAATTCTCAAATTCTGACAAACTTGGCATATTGGAAATTTCTATATTGACGATATTGCATTGACACGATGCTAGTCGAATCTGAGCAGCATGAGAAACGTATTTGTCGTGAGCCGGACAGATTTATGATAAAATGCAGACAACATTGGAAATTTATTTATTTCTAACACAGTTCTACAGTTCTAACTAATATGATCTAAGTGTATGAGGGCGCAATTGTAAGTTGTCAATTTGTTTCGTTCGTCTTGTTTGTTGTAAGTGTAAGAGGGAGAGGGGCGAGTGGCGATCACTTGTCCGCATCGAGGACGGTCACTGCAAGGGAGGGAGTAGAGAGAGAGGGATAGGGAGAGAGTGAGATAGTAGGGAGAGAGTGAGAGGCTAGAAGGAGAGAGAATGATAGAGAGAGAGAGAAAGAGAGATCCGAACCCTTTGCGGCCTCCTTGATTTTCTTTGGCCCCTCCTCCTCTTCCTCCTCCTCCCTCTTGTCGTCCTGCCGCGGCTCGAGAAACCCGCTCTTGTCCACGTCCTCGGCCGATTTCAAGTCCTCGTTGCTATACGGTAGCTACCGTAACCAAGTTATTCGTTACCGTGCTCAGCTACCGTAACCAAGTTACTCGTTACCGTACCCAGTCTCTGCAGAGCTGTTGCTGCCGCCGGAAGACTGCTGGCCTTCGGGGCGTGGCGAGGCGGCGTAGGGCGAGACGCTGTCGCTGCGCTTTTCCTGGAAGGGAGAGAGGGAGGATGAGAGAGAGAGGGAAAGAGAGAGGGAGAGGGGGGGGGGAGGATAAGAGAGAGGGGAGGGAGAGAGCTTACCCTGTCCTTGCTCTTCCTGCTCGTCCTCTTCTTGCCCTTGAAGAAGGGGTCCTTGCAGGCCGCCGGTCGCGCGCCTCCCTTGACCCTCTCGAACTCGGTCTTCTCCTAGAGAGGGAGGGAGTGGGAGAGAGAGAGGGAGAGAGAAAGAGAGAGAGAGAGAGAAAGACGAACCTCCTCGTCGGCGGTCACTCTGTGTATCTTCTTCTTGTCGCTGAAACGTATATCGCTTGGACAGACTATCTGAAGTCGGAACTCACGCAGTGACGAAAACCTTGGGCTTGACTGGCTTGTTCGGAGACGCTTTGTCGGCAGACGGCTTGGACGGCTCCTAAATGTTTTATTGACGATAACATAACCACTAATCTTGATTCACCCGCCGTCAGCCCAAGGACCTACTGTTTCTTGGTCCTGGTACAAACTCTGACTCTCAAACATGGCAAGTGTGAACAAACATGTGAATCGCAAAAGCCTATTCAATTCAGGCGATTGCCCAGAGATGCACTGCATGAGCTGTGTCGATCGTATAGTAGTGTATTGTATAACAAGGCGCAAGACCCCAAGACCTAGGACCGGCTAAGGAGTTGAAATGTTTCCTATAATTTACTGAGAATCGATGAGTGTATATATATGTGAGTGCTCAGGTGCCCACCCTAGTCTGCTCCCTGTCCTTTGTGTCGGGTGAGAGGAGCTCCTTGCCCTGCTCGGCCCCCTCGAGCTTCTGCTGCTGCGCCTCGTAGATGGGGTCGTCGTCGCCGCCGCCCGTCGTTCCCCCAGTGCCCCCTATTATTGGTCATCGGATTCGGATCTGTTCAGATTGATTCCAGAAAGAGAGAGGACATACGGACACAGACATCAGAATCTGCATGCGCTTTTGGCCGTGTCTCTCTCTCTCTCTTTTATAGTACTCTCTTCGCGCATTTTACTGTGGAAAAAGAGGGGGGGGGGGAAGCGGGCACTTTCTGGTTTTGAGCTTATGGAGATTGAGCGAACATGGCCGGATGCATCATCACGAATGCAGTGGACAGACTTGTAGGGATCAGTAGTGCTCTCACCAGTGTCGTCGGTGAGCGTGCCGCCTGTGCCTCCCGTGCCATTTTCGTCCTGGCCCGTCTTGCGCGTCTTCTGAAATACGTTGGTCAAGGAGGAGTAGGAGAGTGATCGAGATGTGATCAGATCGGTGGTGTATGTGTGCGACAATTACAAAGGTTGTGAAGCTACAGAGTTCTACTATGACGGTCGCACCTTCTTCTTTTTGTTGACGGACTTGGACTTGGACTTGCCCGACTTTTTCTTTGACGGCGTTTTCTTGACGGGTGGGTATTTGTCTTCGTAGACGTGCTCGGAATCGGAGGGTGGTGCCGTGTTCCGGCCCAGCAATCTGGAGAGGGGGGATGAGAGAGGGGAGGGAGGGAGAGAAAGGGAGAAAGAGAGAGAGAGAGGGAGGGGGAGAGAGAGAGAGAGGGAGAAGGAGGGGGTGAGAGAGGGGGAGGAAGTAGGAGAGAGAGGAGGGAGGGAGGGAGGGAGGGAGGGAGAGAGAGGGAGGGAGAGAGGGAGGAGGAGGGGGTGAGAGAGGGGGAGGAAGTGGGAGAGAGAGGAGGGAGGGAGGGAGGGAGAGAGAGAGAGAGGAACAGGAGACGCACCGATAGATAGTGTTCATTGTGGACGGTACGTGGGCCGACCGCCCAGTGTAGAGGAAACGGGCTGGACTGACGAGTGCGGGGGGAAATGACGGATGGGAGGGGAGTGGAGAGGGAAGTGAAGAGGAAACATTAGAACACCAGAAGAAGCGAAATTGTCACGTCCCTCCCCGTTGTGTGGTTGTGTGAGCTGTGAAGCGTATACATTGTGATTCGTGATTGTGAAATGTGAAAGTCTAAAAGCTAGTTAGATCGTAACATGATCGGGTATTTATGACATCGTTGTAGCTCGTAGCTGGCCAGTGTTGTGTAGTAGCAGTGTAGCTGACAGTTTGCAGACACCGATACTTTCACATAAATGAAATGGCACTGTCATAGTTCCTGAATTTCTACTCTTCTAGGCGTCCCGCCACGCGGTGCCCGGCCCCGACCTCGTCCCCTTCCCTGGGAAGATGTGCTGCAAGACGAGTCCGCGCGAGAAGCTCGCCGAGCCGATAGAGGTATACGGTAGAGAGGGATACTGTAGCATGGTATGGGTTCTTTCATGCTACAGAGTTGAATGATAAGTAAATGTAATAATCCGATTCAAGATTGGTACTGCACTCGGGGTACTGTAGCTATAAGAGGTACTGTAGTTACCGGATTGCAGGTGCACCAGAAGTGTTCTGTGGAGGAGATGTGCGAGGGTCCGCCCGCGTGGCTGTGGCACTATCTGAGGAGGAGCAAGATGGTGAGAGGAGGAGGGAGAGAGGGAAAGAGGAGGAGGAGGAGGAGAGAGAGAGAGAGATACTCTATGAGTCGATGAAAATATCATAATAAACGTATTATATTGTATAGAGGGAGAGAAGGAGGAGAGTGAGAGACGAAGGAAGGACTGAAAAGAGAAAGAGAGATTGGGAGGGAGAGAGAGAGATGGGGGAGGAGTGAGGACGGAGGGAGTAATATTTGTTCTTGAAAGACTATCAAGTTTGAGTGAATATATAACCCGATTGAAATGATGTTTCTAGTGCTGCAATATCTGATTGGTGAACTATATTTGAAAAAAATAAAGTGTGGTCGCCGATGCTAATTCGATATGAAGGAATCATTATGCTTTTCTGAAGTGAATCGATAGATGCAAGAGCAAGTGCTTACGATAGTGCTTTTTGAGCGTGCGGGACTCGAAAATATTTGTGTGTAACTCGCAAATAGATAAATCCTATAAGCGTTGTTATGTTGTCGGGGTCTTTCAGTCAATCAAGGAAACATGGAAACTTTGGTTTCAGTCGGGCTTCTTTCTTCCCCTCTCGGGCGGACAGGACAGCGCGGCGGTGGCGGCCATGGTGCGCCTCATGTGCAACAAGGTGGGTGGGGGTGACGTCATCGGAGGGAGAGAGTGACGTCATCGAAAAGAGTATAGCGTTAAGATGTTGAGTTCAGCGGAGGAAAAGTGACGCTACAGTAATGAGTTGCGTCATCCGAAATTTCGAAGGGAGAATGGCGAGTTTAGTAAGAAGCTGATTTCGTTATTAGGAGAAATAATGATGATATTGAGTGGCGTTGTCGAAAGAATGACGTCACGGTGTTGAGTGACGTCACAGTGACGTCTCTAGGTGTGCGCTACGGTGAAGCGTGCCAAAGAGGAGGGCAGGGACGACCCGGCGTACTACCTCAATGGAGACAAGGTTGGGGAGGACCCGGCGGCACTGTGTAATCAGGTGAGGGAGAGAGGGGAGAGGGGGGAAGGAGGGAGATAGACAGACAGAGACAGAGAGACTCCCTCGCAGGAAGAGAGAGGAAGAGGAAGGGAAGGAAGGAAGGAGGAGAGAAAGAGAGAGAGAGAGAGAGAGAGAGAGAGAGAGAGAGAGAGGGAGAGAGGGAGACTCCCTCGCAGGTGTTCTTCACGTGCTACATGGCGTCGGAGCACAGCTCGCAGGGCACGCGCGATCTCGCCAGCGGACTCGCCAAGCAGATCAACTCGAACCACTCGAGGTGGGAGAGCGTCGTGGGTGGTCTGGATGACATCATAGAGGGTGTGGCATAGTGGGTGGTATGGGTGACGTCACAGATGGATGATTTGGTGTGGTGGGTGGTTCCAGTGACGTAATGGTTAATGTGATGTCTTAGGTGGTCTGGATGATGTCATAGAGGGTGTGACATAGTGGGTGGTATGGGTGACGTCATGGATCATCTTGCGTCGTGGGTGGTCCGGGTTTCGTGACGTCATGGTTGATGTGTTTCCAGTATTCTGATCGACACGGTGCTGTCGGCCCTGCTGGGAGTGTTCCAGCTGGCCGCCGGATTTGTGCCGTCGTTTGCGGTGGGTGAGGGGGGAGGAGAGAGAGAGAGAGAGAGAGAGAGAGAGAGAGAGAGAGAGAGAGAGAGAGAGAGAGGAGAGAGAGAGAAGGAGAGAGAGGAAGAGAGAGGGGAGAGAGAGAGAAGGAGAGAGAGGAAGAGAGAGGAAGAGAGAGGGAGAGAGAGAGAAAGAGAGACAGAGAGAGACAGACAAACTAACTGACAGAGGGTTGTCTAGGTTATGTATAGGTTATAGATGTAAAAGTAAAGTATGGCATCATAATTGACCGTATTCTGTGTACTGCATAGAGTTGTCATGCTAGAGGAGGGCAGATTGAAATTGTTGAGAAATACAAAGAGAAATTGAGATTCTGAAACTCGGATTTCGTGGTAGTGTGATTTTTTTTTTTAAAAAACCTATATTTTTCTATTCATTAAGAGCGGTTGTTCATTGTAAGAGTGTGTGTGTATTTTGTCGTAAACTCGTAATCTGGCTGATAAACAAACAAATTACGAATTCACTAATTCCAAGAAAATCAAAAGAAGTTCTATTTTTTTAAATTCGTAGCACACATCCGGTTTCGGTCCCTTCCACCAGACCGGATGTGGAGAGACTAATAGCAAGAGGAGAGACTAATAGCCATGTTGCAGAGCCCGGACTGGCGCGAGTCGCTCGCCCTGCAGAACATCCAGGCTCGTGTGAGGATGGTGCTGGCGTATCTCTTTGCCCAGCTGTCACTCGTCGCCAAGGGGAGGAAGGGCAGTCTGCTGGTGCTGGGCAGCAGCAATGTGGACGAGAGGTGGAAGGGGGGGGGAGGGGAGAGGGAGAGAGAGAGGGAGAGGGAGGGAGAGAGAGGGAGGTGGGGAAAGGGAGAGAGAGGGAGGGAGAGGGGAAGGGTAGAGAGGGAGAGAGTGAGAGAGAGGGGGGGGGGAGGGAGGGAGAAAGAGAGAGGGAGGGAGGGAGAGAAGGGGGGATGGGACAGAGGGAGAGGGAGAGAGACAGAGAGAGAGGAAGAATGGGGGAGGGGAGGGGAAGGGAGAGAGATGGGGAGGGAAACAGTCTGATCATGTAGTAATTAGTAATGAGGACAATTATAAAGATTGCATGGAATCTATTAAATTAAATTTGATTTGGTGGGCGCTTAGTTCATTCTTGAAACGTAAGTTAAGTGGTAGTGAATAATCAATTTTCGTTCATACAATAGTTCGGAAGTTCGGATGGCCGAAGGATTGTACAAGCGTTGGCTGGGAGTGTATAGTTTATGGTTGAAACGTGTTTGAAAGTGAAATGTTGAAGCAAGAATGTTGAGATGCACAGCTTTCATAATAAAAGAGAAGCAAAAAACAAAAGGGGCTATAGTTTCATGCTCGCAATAAGTTGCGCGCAATGGGGTAGATCAGAGGAAGACGGAGTCAGCTCTCGGCAATAGAGCGCAAAACAAGAGAGGCAGATGGTTATGGCACCGTATTTCGAACTGCAAGCGAGGTAGATCGAAAACTATCGCTCTGGAGCAGAGTATAAACGATATGACCGAAGGGGGAAGTGCACAACCATGATAGATGCAGTATAATACTTTGTAGTCTGGTCGGCTACCTGACCATGTCCAAGTACAAGTACGACTGAGGGGTTAAAAAATGAAGTGAAGAGAAGTTTGGCGAAAAAGAAGATGATTATACAATGTGCAACATGTTTAATACTCCTTTTTATCAAATTGCAGTCTGGTGGGCTACCTGACCAAGTACGACTGCTCGTCGGCCGACCTGAACCCGATCGGATCGAGCTGCAAGAGCGACCTGAGGAAGTTCCTCGTACTGGCGGCGGACAAGAAGGGAATGGACAGTCTGAGACCGTGAGGGAGGGAGGGAGGGAGGGGGAGGGAGGGAGGGAGGGAGGGAGGGAGGGAGGGGGAGAGAGAGAGAGAGAGAGAGAGAGAGAGCTATCTCTTCCAGTATCCTCGACTCTGTCCCGACCGCCGAGCTGCGTCCTCTGGTCGACGGAAAGATCACGCAGACGGATGAGGTGGGTTTTGTTTTTGTTTGTTTTATTTGCTTTTTCTTCAATCACATTGTCAAATATTGTAACTTGCGAAACATGGGTGGTGAATGAAACGTACATTGTCGAATAAAACTGGATAAGGGACAGAAAATAAGAGGCGGAAAGAGAGGGGGAGAAAGAGAGGAACAGAAATGGAGAGAGAGAGAGAGGTGGAGAGAGAGAGGGGGGGGAGAGAGAGAGAGGTGGAGAGAGAGGGGGGAGAGAGATGATTATGTCACAGGACGAGATCGGTCTCACCTACGACGAGCTGTCTGTGATTGGTCGCCTCCGCCGTCCCGGATGCATGGGTCCCTATGCCATATTCAACGCCCTGGTCCCGCTGTGGGGGGAGAAGTACAGCTATGAGGAGGTGGGTAGAGGGGGAGGAGGGTCCGAGGGTCCCATAGATTGCTGAGGCACCGTGGGTTTGGATACACTTGTTGAAGCTGAGATTGTGTATTGGATCAGGCGTCGTGTGTGGTCTTAGGGACCTTGATGAATTGGTTGGAGTCGATATGTCGTTGTGTGTTTGCAGATCGAGGAGAAGGTGCAGCGCTTCTTCCGCCGCTACTGCGTCAACCGACACAAGGCCACCGTGTCCACGCCGGGTGGGTGAGAGAAAGAGAGACAGGGGAGATGAAGAGAGAGAGAGAGAGAGAGAGAAAGAGAGAGAGAAAGAGAGAGAGAGAGAGAGAGAGAGAGAGAGAGAGAGTGGAGACCACCGGGTGGGTGGGATGTCTCTCTCAATCTGGTGGAGGTGGATAAGAGTGGTGGATGGGTGACTCTCGACTTCTCTCTATATGTCTTTGTGATATGACTGAGAGAGAAAGACGGAAGAGAGGGGGGAGAGAGAAGAGAGAAAGAGAGAGGGAGAGAGAGGGAGAGAGAGAGAGAGAGATTCCCTCTGCAGCCTACTACGGCGAGCAGTACAGCTGCGACGACCACCGCAACGACCACCGGCCCTTCCTCTACCCCGACCTGGCCTACCAGATGGGCAAGATCCGAGAGAGGGTCGGTTTTTTTTTGTTAAATTGTATCATTTATACTTATACATGTTTATATATAGTAAAACACCCGTGTTAAATTTCTATATCAACGGTTTTACCGATGTTTTTTTCACGGCACGTAAAAAAAAACTATCAAGCATGCATCGCGTTGCGCTAATGTGGTTGTTTACGCCAGCGCTGCGCGTATTGCGATTTTGCGCGGGAAATAACTATTTGGCTTATGTCCTTGTTTTCAGATGGTCGCTCTGCGGGAGGAGGAGAAGAAGAATTGAAGAGCTTGTATATTCTGAATTTATGCATTACAGTATCAGCAATATGTACACTTTGATTAGTAGTCTGTGTATTGGTGTAGTCTCTTGCTTATGTCGTGAATGTAGATAAATGTTTATAGTTTACTACCAGAGGATCTGTGTCATTGAAATGTTTCTTGAGCATTGTGATATCTTGCGGAATTGGATCGTATTTTTGTATAACGAAACTTTTAGTGAAATGTCGGCCGACAATCGGCTGATGCTATTCGATGAGACCGTTCCAGTACAACTCATAGGGCCCGGAAGGACCACCCAGGATCGGCTGTGAGTTATTGATCGATTGATTTATCGATCGATCGATTGTTTTTAGTTCTTGCAACATTGACGTTATCCTGAAGATCATGGAGCGACGGGACGCACACGAGAAGGAGTACCGGGTAGAGATCTCGCGAGCCGACGAGCTCGACTTTCTCTACGCAGAGGGACTCACCAGGTGTTTGTTTACTTGTTTGTTTGTTTACCTGTTCATCCGCAGATCCAAGTACCAGCAGTGGGCGACGCGCTGGAGTCTCAACGTCGACTTTGAGGACTTTCCCAAGAGGATGGTGGGTGATTGGTGGATTGATTGACTAATTGTCGGATTGAATATCTGTCGATTTGTCGGATTGACTGATTAATTGATTGGCTGGTTTCCGAATTACCGGATTGTCGGATTATCTGACTATTTGATTGTCTGATTGTCTGATTGTCCGATTGACTGATTGTCTACTTGTCGAGGTGCGTCTCGTTCGGGACCGTGACGCGACCGCCTGTCCGGTCCAGCTCACCTGCAGCATCTCGGACGACCAGGCGATGTGCACGTGGGTTTAAAGTTGTTTTATTTTATGTTAATTAGTATGAGTGAGTATCACCTACTTGTGTGGTTTACAGCAGCAGCAGAGATGTTTTTTTTGGATTTCGGTTGGATCGGAGCCCTTCTAGTTGTGTGATCAAGCAGAAAGTTTTTTTTTGTATTCTCTTCCACGTTTGTGACGTGTGAGAGTGATCCTTTCACTGAATAGTTGTAACGTGTAGGCCAAGAAGCTAGAAGTTTTTCGAACTTTGATATTTTTTGTGAGCACAATCTATTTTGACTGGTGATGACCTCTTTTTCTGAATGGCGAATTGTATTAAGATTCACTTCTCGCTTATTAGTTTGAGGCGAAACTTATTTCTCATGGGTTTGATAACAAAAATATTATATTAAAGACAGCGGAATAATTTGAAAATTGAATAATGTAATTGTTTTAAAGATTCGAGCTGGTGCGGCACATTGACCTGCAAACGGTGCGCATCCCGTTGGAGCTCAAGGTATCGTTTATATTGATTCATTGATTTATCGATCGATGCTTGCAGATAGTGAAGGGCGAGGAGCTGCTCAGCCACGCGATGACCCTGCTGCGAGGGATGAAGGTGAGAGAGAGGGAAGAGAGAGAGAGAGAGAGAGAGAGAGAGAGAAAGGCATACATAAAGAGAAAAACCACGCATCGTCGTTTTTTTCGTTGTTCGAGTTGTATAATTCACGTTTCATCACTTTGTCTTTTCGGAAAGAATGTTTGCGTTGCAATACACGCTTGCGTATTGGTGTCGAACATGTTTGAATTTGTTTGAAAGCCTCACTTACTTACTTCCCAAGTAATCAGTGAGTAACCACATCCCCTTTTGCAGAAGCAGCTGACGCGGTTGGAGTCGGCGCAACGCGATCTGGACGCGGAGAGGGAGGAGCGGCAGAGGGTGCAGGGGGTGAGTGACGGGGAGGGGGGAGAGAAAGAGGGAGAGAGCAGAGAGGGGGGAGGGAGGGAGAGAGAGAGCAGAGAGGTTTCGATATGATTATGTGTTGCGTTGATGGGATGTTAGGTGTAGAAGATGCGAGGGAATCTGTAGAGAGAGAGAGAGAGAGAGAGAGAGAGAGAGAGAGACCATTCCCTCTCCAGGAGCTGGACGCCCTGGCCGCCTCCTCCTCGTCCGAGTGCGCGGAGCTGCGCGGCCGTCTGTCCGCCTGCGAGGAGGAGCGCGCGCGACTCGCCGAGAAGTGCGAGGAGGTGCAGACGGACTGGCAGGTGAGCGGGGGAGGGGAGGGGCTATAGCAGATGTTGATATGGTATCAGATATGCGAGAACGGTTATGAGAAAGAAGAGCGACATGTTGATGTTGGGTGTAGTGCATATCTTCATGTAATTGGAAAAGGAGCGAAGTGGGCGTGGCTTTGATGGGCGGAGCTTATATATTTGCCACATTCAGCTGGAGTGTGACGAGCACCGCGAGACACAGTCGCAGCTCGACGAGGCGAGAAAGGAGATGGCTCGGTTGGAGGACGAGGTGGTGTGGGGCGGGGCGTATGGGGGAGGAGCTTGAGGAGCTTTCTACAATCAATCAATCGTTTATCCGGAATAGTTATATCTAAATATGACAACACAATCATGATGATATGAAGCATACAGTAGTGCCTAATATGCGAGATACATACACAGGCTAACGCCGAGGAAAGACAGATAGGCTGACGAGGTTAGTGGCGGGAAGACGATACTTGATCGATAATCATTCCTGGACCATTAGAGTACCATTCTTGACGTGTAGAGCTCCGGGTTTTCCTTTGCTTCCATGCCAAATAGTATCTCCTCGCGCCATAGCTGCTTTCACGTGAGGATACTTCCCGCCGCCTCACTGGTTTCTCGGGAAGGATTCTTGTCGATGACCGAACATTCGGCGGCGGCGGGGCGAAATGAGGACCCCATCCGCACGCCGCGGGGAAAAGAAGGCGGGGGTTAGGGGAGGAATTTGATATCATGCTAACATTGTTGGCTACGTGTATTGGTTCGTTTTCGGAGTTGGTTGAGACATGGTTTTCGTGAAACTTGAATTATTGTGTGCGTGAGATGAGTGAATGAGTGTGAAACATTTATTGAAAATTGTGAAATATCATTTCAATCTGTTTTCAGTTGGAAGAGATGGAGTCGATGCTGGAAGAGGACGGAAATGTGAAGAAGGAGCTGGAGAGAGAGGTAGGTGAGGAGGGCGAGAGGGGCGGAGCCTATGTGGGCGGTGCTTTCAGCTGCTGAAGGTTAGAAGAGGCAGGGAGAATGGATAGTGAGAGAAGGAGACATACCAAGAGGAGATAAAGGGCGGAGTCTAACTGGGCGTGGCTTTCAGCTGGAGAACGCTCACGCGCGCTACGAAAGCCTGGAGGCGGACTACAAGACGAGTCAGAAGGTATGTGTTTTGTTGAAAGAATTTAGAACTTTCGTTTATTACTTATTACGTGATTGTATGAAGTTGGTTATTAATTGAAAGTTATTTTTGACGCGCATAGCCTAACGTAGCATCACATTGTGAGCAGATAGGAGGGGGGAGGGCAGAGATAGATAGATAGATAGAGAGAGAGAGAGAGAAAGAGAGAGAGAGAGAGAGAGAGAGAGAGAGAGAGAGAGAGAAAGAGAGAGACGGAGAGAGAGCGAGAACGAGAGAGAGAGTGAGAGCGAGAACGAGAGAGGAAGAGAGAGATAGAGAGAGAGAGGAAGAGAGAGAGAGAGAGAGAGACGGAGATAGAGAGAGAGACAGAGAGAGAAGAAGAAGAGAGAGAGAGAGAGAGAGAGATGAGTTCTTCCAGGATCTGAAGGCTGTCCGCGCGCGGTTGGACAAGGCGCACGACATTATCAAGAAGCACATGCACGAGCAGAAGGTGGGTTGGAAGGAGTTCTCTCCTACCTTTGTATGAACTTGCCATTGTCATCCATTCCATTCAGAATGTATCTCTTCTCTCTCTCTCTCTCCTCCCTCTTTCTATCGTTCTCTCTTCTTCTTTCTCTCTCTTTTTCCCTCCCTCTTTCTCCCTTTCTCTCTCTCCCATTTCTCCCTCTCCCTCTCCCTCTCCCTCTCCCTCTCCCTCTCCCTCTCCCTCTCCCTCTCCCTCTCCCTCTCCCTCTCCCTCTCCCTCTCTCCTCTCCCTCTCCCTCTCCCTCTCCCTCTCCCTCTCCCTCTCCCTCTCCCTCTCCCTCTCCCTCTCCCTCTCCCTCTCCCTCTCCCTCCCTCTCTCTCCTCTCTCTCTCCTCTCTCTCTCCTCTCTCTCCTCTCTCTCCTCTCTCTCCTCTCTCTCCTCTCTCTCTCCCTCTCCCTCTCCCTCTCCCTCTCCCTCTCCCTCTCCCTCTCTCTCCATCTCTGTCTCTCTCTCTCTTTCTCTCTCTCTCTCCTCTCTCTCCTCTCTCTCCTCTCTCTCTCCTCTCTCTCCCTCTCTCTCTTCTCTCTCTCCTCTCTCTCCCTTTCTCTCTCTCTCTCTCCTGCCTCTCTCACTCCCTCTCTCTCTCCCTCCCATCTCCCCCTCTTCAGTCCACTCCCCCCACTCCCTCCTCGGCCGTTCCCCCCTCGCCCGCCCGTCCCTCGTTCGACACTCGCAAGCTGGAGGAGCTCGAAGCGGATATTCGGGAGAAGCAGGCGCTCATTGAGCAGCTCAGCGACAAGGTGGGCGGGGTGTCGAGGGGCGGGGCTTGGTGTGATTGGTGGGAGTTATTACACGCGTTGGTGTTGAGTTTTGACATTATGCAAAATGTAACCTTCCGTCAAAAGACAAGCGGTATGATAATGATTCAAGGCCGCGCAGTGAATGATCCTACGGTATAGCGTAGGTAGAGTCTTATGGAGGATCGTTCCGATTTTTGTCGTTTTAAATAAAAATTAAACCTAGTCAACGCGGATTCGCTAGTGCATTGCACGTTGCGTATCATTTGTGGTTTGGTTGCGGTGTTTGTTCACATAATAACCTAATAAAGAAACACACGCTTCTGAAACAGGACCAAACAGTTTGTTTCGAAGGCGTGTTTTGATTCTGAAGAAGCGGTTTCCCAGTGGAGTAGTGCGAGCAGCTTTCCAGAGAAACGCAAACTCTTGAGTGCGAAACAGACACTCACCTCACCGTGAATCGTTGCAGCTGGCGACCCTGCGCACCCGCGACGAACAGCAGTCTGCCACTGTGCGACGACTGGAGGCGGAGCTGGAGACGACCAGGAGGGAGAGGGACAGGGACCAGAGGGGTACGGGGGGGGAGAGAGGGGAGAAGAGAGAGGGAATGGGAGAGAGAGAGAGAGAGAGAGAGAGAGAGAGAGAGAGAGCCCCCTTCAGTGATCGAGATGTGTCGCGCAGAGCGAGTGCAGTTGATGGGCGCGGCGGCGGCAGCGGCTGCCTCTCCCCTGTATCCATCCGCGGGGTATGCGCCGCCATATAGGTGCGATGTCTTCATATCACAGATTTCACATACTGACATATATTCACATCACAAAGAGATCAAGATTGCAAAGCTTGTCGGCCTGGTTATCAAGCCATTTGAAAACCGTTATTGCTCTATTCAGTCCCGCCCCTATGAACACGTCTCCATCGGGTCTGTATGGAGGTGCGGGAGCAGGAGGAGGAGGAGGAGGAGGAGCAGGGGTGATGACGGGAGCTCTCACGCCCTACCGACCCGTTCTCGGACTCGGAGGATTGGTGGGTGTATCGATTGGTATCGATTGATTCGAAAGAGTATTGATTGTTCGATTTCAGAAGACTCCCACCGCTGTGCCGACTCCGATGCGCGCCCCGCTCTCGCAGTCGCGACTCGGCAACATGCAAAAGTGAGTAGGCGTGACCACGCCCCTCGAAGCTCCGCCCCTTTCAGTGTGGCTCCGCCGGCTCGTCTGCGATTCGACATTGAACCGCCGTCGCAGCCCAATCCGGGGAAGTAGGAGGAGGAAGAGGAGAAGGAGCAGCGAGGGGAGGAGGAAAAGGAACCAATGATTAGTGATGTCAGGATTGTATACTCGCCCTTTTTTGCACCGTGTGCTTTGGTCTGTAAATATATGCGTTGTTGTTCTTCGGAAAGTGCAACGGACTGTGTTTTTACCCCCTAGCTTGTGAATGGATGGTCTATTGGATGAAAGGAGAGAAATAAATCTATGACTAGCCTCGGATTATAATGATACGATGTGTACGATTTATTGTCTCGCCGCGGCAGACAAAGGTATTGCATGGGGTATGTCAGGGGAGGGGAGATAAATAGTCGCCGGGGAGAGACGACCGCCTTTCCGAATCCCGCGCATTCCAGAGTGTACCAGTATGTGCCGCAGGCTATATGCGAATATATATTCACCATACGTTAGTAATTTTCACAATGTGCTACTCGATTCGTTATAACGAGTTATGAAGTTTCGGTTGCCTTGATTGCTGGTTTTCTGGAACTATTCTACTGCAGCTGCTATCCGTTCACTGTCGTTGTTCGCAAACATGCACATCTCTCGTGATGTGATACATTTATTTCGAAAGTCGCATGAGATCGTCACGAGATGTGAACGTCACACTGTTTTCTTCATCCATGTCACATCATCGCCGCACACAGCCAACCCAGCTTCCGATGCGCGTTTCCGGTGCTACGGTAAAAGGCTGGAAGTGATATCAGCTTATCAGCTTATCAGCCATGTTTTCTGAGTTTCTCAGTTTTCCCCTCGCCACTTTGCCGACTTCCGGTGTCCGGATGCGGCAGAGTCGAGGGAAGAGTGTCATCCCGACAATCAACGCATTAGGCCTCGTAACTGGTATAAATATAGAGGTGTTGAGTGTTCGGAGGCATATCAAGTTTCCAACTCCTTTCCTGTCTACAGTTTTTCGAGTCTCGTGTGTTACGTTTTGTATACGTTTCGCATACGTTTCAGGGGCGCAGCTATGCAGTACTTGGGGCTTATCGTGGCGGCGTCGCTGGCGTGCGCTTCACTGGCACAGAGCGGTGAGTATGGGGATGGGACCACCCACGTTGCGGCGGGTGACCACCCACGATGTTTTTGCGGCTTATATCCTAGGCTCGTCCTGAGAGGATTAGACAGGACTCGTAGAAGTTCGAAATGGTCTTGGAGATAAACCACTTTGGATTACGATAGTAGAGACCACCCACGACGGTGCGTGACGTCACCTTGCAGATTCGACGGAGCACTTCTGCAAGCAGTTCCCCTCGCTGCACCTCTGCAAGCTGCACGACACGCTCAGCGGAAGTCTCGTCGAGCTACAGTACCTGCTCGAGGAGACCGAGCAGAGTGAGTACGGTAGCGGGGGTACGGTAGGCAGGATTGGGTACTGTAGGGTGAGGCGGGACAGAGTGAGTACGGTAGCGGGGGATACGGTAGGCAGGCGTTGGTAGGTTGAAGAGAGAGAGAGTGAGTGAGTACGGTAGTGAGTACGGTAGACAGGAGTGGGTACTGTAGGTTGAAGCAGAGAAGAGTGAAAGAGTGAGAACGGTAGCAGGGAATACGGTATGCAGTAGTGAGCACAGTAGGTTGAAGAGGCACAGAGTGAGTACGTGGTACAGTAGCGGGGTGCTGTAGGCGGGGGTGGAAACAAAGTGAATGAGAGGGTACGGCAGGAGAATACGGAGTGGGTACTGTAGTTGGAGGCAGAGCGAAGGTCTAGTGGTTCGGATTGACGGCTCTCAGACTATTTCTACACCGTGCTTTCAGCTGCAGGCCTGCTGCCGGACGAGAAGGGGGCGCCGGAGAAGCGCAAGAGTGCCTTCGTGCGGTTCGGCAAGAGGAGCGCCGACATGATGGTCCGTCAGCTCTCTCTCTCTCTCTCTCTCTCTCTCTCCCTCCTCTCTCTCACCCCTCCCACTCTTTCAGGAGGCGATGGACAAGCGCAAGTCGGCCTTTGTCCGCTTCGGTCGCTCCAACCCCACGGAGGAGAAGCGAAAGAGCAGCTACGTGCGATTCGGCTGATCATCGATCCGATTATCGATCGATCATTGATTGATTTCTCGAGATTCTATGACTATGTACATTCCTCTCTCCTCTCGCGCGTGTGTCGCTAGCCGTGTGTGCAAAAAAAGAAATTGGCATTTCGATAAAATCGTTGATATAATAACTATACTGTGACGAGTTGAGTGGATTAGTGTGTATAAAAAGTTCTCTCTTTTTGCAGAGTCGGATCACGTAGCAAATGCTTGAAATGATGTACAAAAAAGGAGAGTTTCTGTAGGAAGGGAAAATGAATAGATAAGCACGCGATGATGCGCGTGAGTATTCACCCGCAGTACGATTCCTGTTATATTTGTCTTTGTGAATGGACAATGGACATGGGACAACAACCTAACACACAGATGGCGAATGCCTGTTTATGGAAGTTGTGAGGCAGTTCGTCACTGTCACTGTGGATTCACTGTGGCTCGGGAATGAGCGAGACTGGTCGAATCGGGGGCAACCACAGCAATTTAGTGTATTCGGATATTCGCATTAGAGAGTAGAGACAGTTTGTTCACAATCGGCCGATCCGCTCCGATAATGCGGTCGCCGAAGGGTGCTCGAGGATTGGACAGGAAAAAAGGCGTGTGCCGTTCTTGCTATCGTTTTGGTTTTGATCTGGTCGTTCATTGTTAGCATAGTTCCATGCTCGCAATAAGTTGCGCGCGGTGGGGTAGACCAGAGGAAGATGGAGAGTCAGCTCTCGGCAATAGCGCGCAGAACAAGAGAGGCAGACGGTTATGGCACCGTATTTTTGCCTCTAGACAAATGCGATCTCGTGAGATATCGTCAAACCATGTCATGTGGTGCAAAGTAAAACAAAAAAAAACAATTATAAAACTGTATTCTCTTCTAACTAATACCATATTACATGAAAACACGTCGTGACATCACTGCAAAAATTTATTGCAAAAGTACTCATCGTAAACATTTTGCAGCATCGGAGATAATCGGATAATCGAAATCAGTGCAAAATTATTATTTCATCATCATTCTTGGAATTCATCATCATTCTACATTGTAGCTATCAGAGACATCCGTTCACAAAATACTGTTAGGAAATGCATCACTGAATTATTTCGCGCAATTCGGTGGAACTTTTGGCATTTGCATTCACTACTTCAAACGATACTCTCATAATTGTTACTCGCGTTTAGTTTGTTTGTTGTATTATCTATCATTCTTGTATCATGTCGATCTCGCACATGATAAAATACATAATTGAAATTGAATATGATGTTTAAACAATCCAAAAATAATTCATAGATGTTCAAAAATATCACTTAGTGCAGATACCGTATTGAAAACGCGTGCTCTTCAAAGATGTGTAGAATTAATGAGGGGGTAACTCATAAAAAGCGCGTGAACGAAAAAGGCCACAATACGCGAGAGACGTGCGATTTCTCATTATCTTATATGGATATAAATAGAAGTAAAATAAATTATAATTAGCGGTTAGTTTCTTAGAAACTCGACTAAAGAGTGTGTTTGGGTTAAAAGTCATACAAACCTCCGTTTACTCATTCAAATCCCTTCACTTTGCAATTGAAAAAAACATGAAAATGAAAGTTTATTTGCCTCGCGGCACATGCTTACCTGTAAAAAAACTAGTTGTATTCAGTACATAGTTTCACTCGTTAGCTGTTATTAAGAAAGGTTGAGATAGATATGTAGCGTACACACTGTACACGAACTAGAAAAAAGAGCTACAAGTGTAGCTACGTCAGCTCTTCCTAGTTACGATAGCTGGCAATATGGAGTTCACACCATCACACCACGACACCATCACACCACCACACCACCACACAACCACACCACCACAACATAACACCATCACACCACCACAATTTAACACAACCACACTATTGTCTACGACTGATTATGTTGATGGTGTGGTAGTATGGTGGTGTGCGTTGTGTGAGTGGTGTGGTGGTGTGATGATGTGATGGTGTTATTTTCTATATGTGGTGTGGGTGGTGTGGTGGTGTACAGGAGTGGAGGTGTGGGTTGCGTGAATGATATGCTTGTGTGATGGTGTGGTGGTTTGGTGGTGTGATGGTGTGATTTCCTATTCGCCACAATAGCTTTCAATTACTACTTAATTGGATCTACTGAGCGATGCGAAGACATGAAAACATACAAGAGATTGTAAAATGCTGTTCGCAATCAATCGTTGTTTGTCGCTTATTTTGTTCATCACTCACTAAATCACGTAAGTTGTATGTAGGAAAAATAGCAGATTTTTCACCTGTAAAGCGTCTACGGACAGCCAATAAAGTAAATTATTATTTAAGATTTTCTTTTTATTCATGGAATCATATATTACATTATACTACTCTAAATTCAATAAATGGTTTTCCTGACGGTTTACCAAACACTGAAACTGAATATCAAAAAAGTTTGGAGTCGTGCATTTTTTTGTGAATGCAGTCTCATCTGGTGGATCTGTACATTAGATAACATTACTCACACTATGTCGTATACATACTTAATTGAAAACACAACAGAATGATTTTCCGGTGATTAGGAAATGACACCAGACACCACGACACCAGATACCAGAGACCACGACACCACGACACCACGACAGCACTTCACAAAACACAACTGCACTACGACCTCTCGTCTATATAACTGAAAAAGATGCAGATTTTTTCGTTTTGTGAAGTGGTGTCGTGGTGTCGTGGTGTCGTGGTGTCGACACCAGAGGGTCGTGGTGTCGTGGTGTCTGGTGTCTGGTGCATGGTGTCTGGTGTCATTTTCTAAAAGCCTGAATTTCCTGACGGTTGATTAAAACACAACCACATAATCGACAAACCGTTGACTATTCATTCAACTTTGTACCGAATTTGTCTCTTTCCGTGTGGATTCGTCTTTTTCATGAAATATCGCGTTTGCAACAGAATTGATAATACTTTGAACTTTTATTTCACTTCTTTATCATAAACAAGATTTAAAGAAGAAATGAAACGGTAAAAACACTGATAATATTCCCCAATGTGAATTTTGAAGATATTAACGTTGATTCACCCATACGTATGTAGATTGTAATCAACAACACACGTTGCTTTCTGTTTTCACTCTTTTCCCTCACATTCATTCTGATTTTGTTCTGTCTTCACATGTATACACTGCGAACGAAAATATTGTCGTAAATTGTCAAAACGTCTTCAAGTGATTCAAATGTTTTCTGAATTTGTTTTTTTTTTCTGCATGAGTGTCCGTATCGTGTGAATATGTAGGTCAGACCTTTTTTGACACAGATGTTCTTATTGTCTATTTCAAAGTAACCTCGTTAGTCACAGCCATTTTGGTGTTTGTTTTGTTGGTGCAATAATTGGTCAAATCAAATCAAATCAAATCAAATCATTTATCCGGTATCGCATCATATGATAAAGTGTTTAGCTCTCAAGTTGATAGCGCCGGGAGGTAAGCTTCATCCATCTCGTCGGGTTTGCGTTCATCGCAATTCGTCTCCAATCGTCCTTCAGGGCACTCGGGTCATCATCGGCTACAGTATCCTTGAACTCGTCCGTCCACTCGGTATAGGGAGCTCCGCGCAGCCCCTTCTTCTTCGGCCACCAGTCAAGCACACGTCTTGTCCACCGGTCATCGTCGCACATCATCGTCTTCCTTGCGAACTTCCACTTTCTGCTCCTGATCTCGCACAGCACGTCTCTCAGCCCCGTCCGTCGTCGAATGTCCCGCGAGGGAACCTGATCCGACAACCGTAGTCCGAGCATTTTTCTCTCCATTCTCCTCTGCACTCCTCGTAGCTTCTTCAGATTGGTCCGTGGCTGTTATGACATGCGGATTAAAAATTGAAAGAACTTGCAACTGAAAATGTGAATTGGTGAATTTCTCTGGTTTACTCCTCTTTGAAAAAATCGCATAGAACTTGCCATAGAATATATATGATATACATATTTGCAAACACAAGTATCATCTGATATCACACCAGATCTGCTTTCTCTTTTTTTTCTTTTTTTTCCAATCAGTGTCAATGTGGTCCAATTTTTACTGTGGTAAAGTATTGGTGAGGTGATACGATTTTCTAGAACCCGAAATAATTAAATGTGTGTACACCAAATTATGCCTTAAGATTCGGTACTGTACAATACTACAATACACAATTTTTGTTTTGTTTTCGGGTAATGTCTCGTTCAAACACCGCTCTTTTTCCGCTCTCTCTCTCTCTCTCTCTCTCTCTCTCCCTACCAATCTCTGTGTCATCCATATCATTATGTTTCCGGTCACTACAAAAAGAAGAATTTTCGTTCTCATCGCACCTTCTTATTCATTCAAATTTCCTGCTTTTCATCGCACAATGAACTTGCAAATCTATGAAATTTCTGTAATAGCACGTTCGAGATTGATGCCTTCCTGCCCGTTAGATATTACTATAGTTGTTCAATGTGAAGAAAATCAAACAAACAATAATATGTCACACTATGATTTGTGATTTCAACCTTTAGCAAAAGCTTCACATTCGCTAACTAGCTTGGTCATTATTATAATTAAAACGGACCTACGCTCAGTCCATGAGACATTTTCCATTTCTCCTACGTCTACAATTCCCTAGAGTTTTGGTGCGAATGTCCATCTGCCTTATCCATTTTACTTTCACGTGTCTGCCTCATTTCTAAGCTCGTTAAATTCTCAGAATTCCGAATGGAAGACGTTTTTATTTACGGTGGTGTAGTCAATATGCCGGACTACAACTGCAGGTGGGTTGGCAGTTTGCACGCTTTATTTTTTATCGGTAAATAAAAAAAATTCTACCGTGAATCCGTGATGTAACATGCTAGCATGCTACCGTAATTTTTCGGTAAATGATGCGGCCGTATGAGACAGATATCTGTAGAGTGCTTCCGATGCCTATCCTATCATTTCTCTTTTTCATAATTATATTTTTAGCGGCGCAGATCCTCAGCCATTCGACGATCGCAGAATCTACCAGATCATTGCGGGATTCTCACTAATTTTCTATGGAGTTGTCATTGAGGCATGTGAAAATATACAACTCATATTATCCGTACACATTCAGTTGCTCTACATCCCCTCCGTGATTGTCATAGTGAAAACGGATCTGTTCAATGAACTCTGCTACAAGGTACGTTTTTGGAGGATATAATTTTTTTTTCATTTTTCCCATGTGAAGTTTCGGGGCTACCTTTAACTTTACCTTTACTTTTTACGTTTCACGCCTCAATACGTTTCAGTTGATGTGGTTTCTGGGACTTGCTGACATGCTTGCAATCAGTGTCAACTCCATTTTCGCTGGCTACTTTTTCGTGCTCGGACAGGAATACTGTTCGAATCCCGAGCTCGTCTACTACGTAGGCGTCATCGGATTGAGTGGGTGGATTTAAATAATTGAATAGTCCGATGAGTACTATGAACTATAAATATTATAGTAAATGTTTTTTCATGTCATGATTAATTTAAAAGTCACCTTTTCAGGCGCCTGGGTGAACTCGTGTTTTCTGTGTCTCGTACTCGGATTTGTTCGATTTGTGGAGATCATCAAACCGCGGGTATTTTAATTAATATCTTTTTTTCTCTCGAAAATACGAATACAAATAAAATGAGTGGACGAATTCTCACTTCTATTTATCTGGTTGCTGAGCACATTTCAATTTGGAAGTTCTGGAATAACTCGAACTTCACAGTACCATCGAAACGTGTCATTATCACACATATGTAAATAATAATTTCATGAATCATGTATGTTACTATGCACTGGGATACAAAATGTCGTTTTTTCTGTTTTCTTGTTTTCTTAGTCAAACATACAAATACGAATTATTACGTCTGTTTCCGAGTAATACTTGGAGACATATAATTTATAGGAAACAAACATACGTTCATTCTGTGATTAGAGAGACCACGAAAATCAGTGTTTTCCGAACGCTGATTGCATAAATTGTTTCCTGTAAAAAATTACTGTTCAAATATTCAAATTACATAGTTGAAAAAAACTCAAAATGCGGTTTAGCACGTTTCTCTTTTCTTAGAATCAATTACGTAAGAAGAACCGTATACGAAACACAAATGCACATATGCACAAATTACGCAAATGATGAAACACCGATACGTTTCAGTCCATTTCCTACGTTCTATCGGGGAGTCGCGGGCTCTTTCTACCTCTCCTCGCACTATTCTATACTCTGTGAGTGAGAAGTTTATTTTCGATAACATATATTTTCGATAAAAAGCGAAATCGACATCAAAAACAGAGATAATTTATCAAAAGTAGTTGCGTAAAGATGCTGAGGCACTACTTGTATCAATCTGATTCCAAAAGCACATGCATAAACAACGTTTCACTAACACAAACTCATGGGCGCTGCGCGCACACTCTAATTCACAAAAAAACATACTCTTCCAGCTACTTTGCGAGTCACACTCGTCCTCTGCTGTTCAATGCCAACTACTTTGGGTTCTTCTTTGATCCGTTCATTCCGACGCTACATGGACTCAATGTGAGTTCAAACTCTAACCAATTTGAAACATGAAGTTTCAAACAAATTCAGTAACATTTCTAATAGCAGTTTAGTCGTCTTTGGCTTGTTTTCGCAACTGACAGAATGACAGAGGAAATAACTTTATACGTTTTTGAGATGTACGAAGGGCTTGTTATCGAACTTTGATTATTTTGTGAGGTAAATATCTATTATCTCTTAAAAGTACTCGCGTAAAGAGAGTCAGTTTGTCTTGACCCAATTCAACGAAAGCGCATGCATGAAACGTTTACAAATACTAAAATACGCACACAGACACACACACACACACACACACACACACACACACACACACACACACACACACACACACACACACACACACACACACACACACACACACGCACACACGCACACACACACACACACACACACACACACACACACACACACACACACACACACACACACACACACACACACACACACACACACACACACACACACACACACACACACACACACACACACGCGCGCGCGCGCTGGCCTTTCGCCTCATGGGTGCGCGCGATCGCTCATAACTTCTTTCACAGAAAAGATACAAATATGGCGTCAACCAGTGATCTGGCCTACGGAACCGTGCAAATCTAACTAACATGAATTGGATGAGTTCACGTTGCTGCTAGCATGACCTTTAGATATCGCTTCTTGAAAATTCTAGCGCGAGCCTTATCCTAAGCCAAAAGAGAGGGCGCTGCGTGCCCTCTCTAAGTTTCAAACACGAAGTTCTGTTGCGATGGAAGCATCAACATTTAATATCAAAGGTGATGACTATTAGTAAGGTTTCAGCCTTCGAGAAAAAGAAGAAAATCAAGAGTTCAACTGAAAAACCACTATTTTTAAAATTGTTTTCCTGTTCAGAATGAGCTTTTACACACAACTCCAAAAGGAAGGATATGATTTGGCACATTTTCAATATCTACTAATACGATAGTGTAATTGTAGTTTCGGTAGTTTACAAAGTGCAATGTACTGGTTTGTAGATATCAGGATTCAGGAAATACAGTTTCACTTTGTACCTAATATCCTAAGCCCAACCGAATATGATAAATATAACACATATTATAATTTCACTAAATATGACCCGTTCTTTTTCAATTGACAAAGAAAACTAAACAAAACTGACATTCGGTAAAACTTAATTTTTAGTACGAAAACTGGCCGCATACATGGAATAATATTGTGGTCGTGGCTGGAAATTTCGTGATCTACTCTGGATTTGTTACTGCTCTGCATAGGTGCGTCTCTCTCTCTCTCTCTCTCTCTCTCTCTCTCTCTCTTTCTTTTCTCTATCTCCCTCTTTCTCTTTTGCTCTCATTTTGTTTTTCGCTCTCCTCTATTTCTCTTCTCTCCTTGATGGTCAAATTTTTTCAGGAAATACAAGCATCACGATCAAAAGTTTGAGTGGAAAAAGAATACGGTAAGTTTTTGCTGAAAGAAGCCGAGTATCCTATAAGAAAATTAAAGAAAAAAACTCCGGGAAAATATAGAGTGCTCGGGGATTAGGAAGAATCATGGTTCGCGATCACGAATATGATAGTCAAAACTTTGGGTGCAATCATAAACTTGCATATTAAAATTACCAGTACGATTCCGCGTGACAAACGAATATTCAAACACGGGCGGTCTCAGCTGGTAGCTGTAGCTCCGCCCACTTTCGCCGGTTCAAACGGACGATCAGTCTCGTGTTTTATTTCTATTGATTACTTCTCGTTAACCCATTTTCGCGCCAAAAGATTGATTAGAGCGCACATACTTTGACCTCACCCCGGAGTTCTTCTTTAATAGAACATGGGTGTGTCTGCTAAACAAACTTCTGTCCTCGAATTTCTAAAGTGCATTACACTTGTGGTTTCATGAACAGGACTGACGTGCTCTTTTTAGGCGCTCCTTCAAACAGCTCTCATCTGCCTGTTTCATTTCTCTGCTGGCATCATATATGTGTACATGCAATTCGTGCACACTTCCCTAGTCATCTCGTTTATCGGGGGACTATCATGGCAACTTGTTCATGGTACGAGACGAAGAGAGAGGGAAGAGGAGACGAAAAGAGATAGAGATAGAGAGAGAGAGAGAGAGAGAGAGAGAGAGAGAGAGAAATTCATTTCAGGTTCACCTCCCATAATCTATCTCTGTGTGAACAAAACGATTCGCATGCGAATTCGCAAGGTAACAACAACACATCACAATATCAATATAAAACAACGAAATTGAATTTGTAGGAGTTTATCGACAAAATTGCTCATAAAAAGCCTGAAGCGCTCAATAAGACCATGCAGAGTT
Organism: Rhabditoides inermis; assembly: GCA_963966185.1. NCBI lineage: Eukaryota > Metazoa > Nematoda > Chromadorea > Rhabditida > Rhabditidae > Rhabditoides > Rhabditoides inermis. Next base: position 15,648 of record CAWZYM010000206.1, on the reverse strand, counting down.
TAAGGGTGAGTGGAAAGAGAGAGACAGAAGGAGAGAGAGGGAGAGAGAGAGGGAGAGAGAGAGAGAGAGAGGGAGAGAGAGAGAGAGAGGGAGAGATAGAGGGAGAGAAAGGTTCCCTTTTTCCAGACTGGGGCGGCGCTCGGTCTTCCTCTTCCCTCTCCCCGCTATCGAAGCCACACTATCCATTCAGCCACGAGAAAAGATCGGAGCGACGCAAAAAGTGAGAACTCATTCACTCACTCCTTTTCAATTTGCAGCCGTCTCTTCAAAAACATGAGAATTTAAAAAAATAGAATATTAATCTCGAATCATGTAGCACCAACAACCAACAACTTGAAGCTTGAAACTGCGATTGACTACTTAGAATTACTTCGAAAATAGATTTCAAAGAAACTGAATACGCTGTTTGAGTGGTAGGCATTCATCGCGAACGAATAATTTACGAGAAAAAAAACGGCATCATCAAAGTATTTGAGAATTGAGCAAAAAAAACAGTGAAAGAGGCGCGCGAGTTGAATATCGTACACTTCGGATAACGCATAGTATTTATTATTATATAATCCGAGATTGAGAAACCATGTTACATGTTACACGTCCGTATCTACATAAGTATTTGTTTTTTTCCTCATGTACACCTGACACTTCAGGTATCGCTAGCTGTCAGCACCCTTTCGAAGCTGCGAATGTGCAAATGACCGAACAACCAACGACGCACAGATAATTGTTTGTTACTACTGTTCTGTCACACAGTGTGAACTACAGTTTATTTTTCAAGATTGTTGTGTCGTGGAGTTTAAATAATGGAATTTAAATAAACATGTTTTCACAAACTAGTCGTTTCACAATTTTACAATCGAAGCCGTTCTTGTGTGTTCGATTACGATGAGTGAGTGAAAAGTCAAGTGCACCGGGTAGTTTTCTGATTTTCTGCATTGTGCGGAGAGGAGAAATTTGTGAAATCGTACCATAATTTTCCTTGTAAGAAGACTAACCTGGTCGTTCAGTGTGCAATTGTCAGCAATTATGAAAAGTCTCTTTTTGATTTTTTCATCTTAGGTCGCATACGTAGCGCATTCGCCGATTTGCCACATTTTCCCTTTGAGAATCAATATTCATTATTGTACAATGTCATACTGAGATGTTGCGGGCATTTATATTCATTGTTTTCCATTTTTGCTTGAAATGTGTAACACAAAGGTCATTCAAGTAGTTGTTTTGTATTGTATTGTGGGCTGGACAGTGAACTGAAAAGGGCGTCGGAATTTTGTATAATTATGAATAAGTATAAATACCGTCAAGATTCCTCAAGTCTGAATTCTACGGTAGGCTGTGTGGGTCGGAAGGGTGTAATCGCTCACTAGTGTGTCTGTCATTACACTTGTTTTGTTCAAACTCATTCATTCATTCCTTCATTTGATGTCGCCGTTTTTGTTTCGCAAATTAGTCGTTTTTGAAAATGACAAATGACTATTACTCAAATAGAGTAGTCAGTTTCTTCGAAACCGGTTTCAAGTGATTGGTTTCCTTTTTATATAACCACGCCACGTCACTCACAAGCAAATTTTTCAAGCGTATCTTTTTTCATCACATATTTCCCTTTTCTTTTAGCTGTGTAAATATATAGAAAAGTCAATTGTTTAGTAGTTTTTGTTATGTATTGGTAACTGAGCAGTCTTAAGGGCGTGCAAAGAGCGGATCGGTATAATCTCCCTTATCCTACCCCTCTTTCTTTCCCCCTTCTCTCATTCTAATCTTCTGCAATGTTATCGTCAACGTCAAGTAAGTGCTATGTACATACCATACATATTTGCTCGCATATATACTTGAAATTACTACTGGGAAAGGAACATTGAATGTATACTTGACAACTTGACTGAAGAAGTATCACTTTGGTCCCAAATGTCTCGTATATAAATCATAGATTATAGTATAGGTATTTTGTCTACTGCCCGGGTAGTTGCACAGACGCAAGCTGTCAGAACCACGACCGCACCGCCGCGCACGCGACGCGTGCCCTACTGCGAATTTGTCAGCGAGCGCTGGAGCGCGATAAAATTTGGGCTCGTCGGTCGGCGCATTGTGCAGCTATCCGATTCGTATTGCCTCCTCTATGAATCGTCCGTTGTCATAAGTAGTTCATCGTATGATTTCTTCAGGCTGGATGAATGAACTGCTGAGCTATGGGTATATCACCAATTCGCCCAGCTACAATTGCAGGTATTTCTCTCGTTTTCACTTCATTTCAATCATATTTACTATACTTTACTATACTTTATTTATTCGTTTAGCGGTCATGTGTTCGACCGTGCGTTGAATCAACAATTGGCGCCATATCAGATGCTGATCGGGTTCGGAAGCATATTCTATGGGCTGTTGGCAATGGTGAGTGATATAGGCTTGCTAACATCAGCGTTTCACTTTCTTGATTGCTAGTTCTTGAAATTTCTGTGCAATAACTATACTATTTTCAAACCTCTTCCAGACATAACTTGAAAATATATATATATATATATATATATATATATATATATATATTTATTCATAATTGAAACAAGTGACATGAACAATGGGTTGACAATGTAAAAAGCGCACAGTTTGAGACTAGACGAACGTTTTGACTTCTTTACGATGACGTCCCGTCCGTTTGTACGCTCTGAACGCAGTCGAACCGAAGGGATAATCCCTCACCAGACACTGTGTTTATAACAGCATATGCGGTGAGAGACTATCCTGTCACTTCTATAGTTGGGTGAGAAAACCCGGCCGGTGAGATAGACACTAATCCTGTCCAACCGTCTTTCCCCGTCAAAATCTTACCTTTCTTTTTATTTTTTCTTACTTTTTCTCATTATCTTTATTTCAGGTAGTATATTTTCCCTGTATTGTTGTGATGTACATCTACACTGAACTCTACGATAACCTCTGCTATAAGGTAGTTTGTGGCATTTGTACAAAAAGGATTTTCGCTATAAATGTTGTATTCACTTCCCTGATTATAAATCTTTAGCATGTCACACGTAACATTAAGTACGTCATTTCTATTTTTGATCTTGAAACACTTGTTGGAAAAACGTAACACTCAATTATTGAGAAAACCTTTCCAGCTTATCAATTTACACTAGTTTGGAGAGAACACAGAACATAACACAAAACACGAAACACAAAACAAAAGACGATTGAAAATACCAATTTAGTGAATTTCAGGTGATGTTTTTTCTTGGTCTAACTGATAATATCGCTCTCTTATCCAACTCCATTTTTGCAGGATATTTCTTTATTAGGTATGTAGATTTGTATAATAACACTGTCAGTAGTTCATTGTAGTTTATAGTGGATGGCAGAATTTTATAGTTTATTGAACTATAAACTACACAAAATGAATGCTGGATAATATTTCAGAGGCGATGAGTTTTGCACGAACCCAACACTTGTGTATATCACTGGACTCTTGGGGTTTGGTGAGTCTTCAATTTTTGAAGGGGGTTAGGCTTTGCTATTTTCTTAATACATGTTATTCAATTGTAATGATCACAATATATAACATTGCATTTCACCTTTGTCTCTGAGAAACTAACTAGAGCACTAGAGAATCAATCTAGTGATGAAACCAAGGATTGACTAGGATATTTATGTTATTCTGTTTTGAGGGGGCTGCCTCTTACCTTTATGTGTGAGAAACCAAAAAAAGGAAAATATACCAAAAAACAGACAAAAAAATCAGTTCCACGAAAAACAAGATCGTTGAGATCTTTCTGATTGGCTTTTGGGATTAGAGGGCCTGAGATTGAGATTTGCCCGCGGATTGGGAGGCCCGCGCCCCGCGCCCTTTTTTTATCTCTAGCGCATGAACCACTAACACACAAGTGCAACATTTTCTGTTAAAACTCTGAAGTTACGAACATTTTCCAACGCGGTTGCGAGAGGCACTAACGGCAGTTTACAAAAAGTCAGTGGCAAAAATTGATGAAACTGCAGCAATCTTTAACTAGTGCGCTGCATTCCAAGACTAAATCTTTTTCACCATAAAAAAAACTTATAATGTTTGCAAATCATTGCTACTTAATACATCATTTAGATTCTTGGAAAATGATGAGTGCGCAACTTCTTGCAATGACTGTTAGCGTTCACGGATGTGATTAACTAGGGTGTTGTGTTGTGTAAACAATGAACTCTTGAATTCTTAGCACAAAGCCCTTTTTACACTAACACATTATCCGAGACGATTTTAACGCACCGTTGGGCTATTGGACTTCGTTCTATCGAATCCGTGCACACTTTCCCGTCTGTTACGTACTTCCCATTTACTCTTTTAAATGTCAGAAAATCCGGGGGTTTCCTAGTCGAGAAAAAATATTTCTGTCGTTAGCGCTGATGTTATTTTCTTTTTGCACGTGTGAGCACTTAAAGTGGCAGTGAACTATGCATTTGACATTTACGGAATGATGGTATTCAAGAAAATGACACTCTTTCTACAGTGTAGTGTACTTACCCAATTTTGTGAAAAACTGGCAGAGTACAGAGACCAAGCGTAGAGACCAAGCGGGAAATGATTCAATGTCTATGCAGATCAATCAACCATCAAACCATCGAGTAACATTTTGTAGAAATCAGGTATAGGTAGGGATAATCCCGTGTGTCAAACGTGAAATCGAGTCAAACGCAAATTCAATCTCTTCAATCTTGGAGAGTTATGGAGTAAAACATAAAGAAAAAAAAGTTTTTTTTCTCCCTCTGAAAGGAGACCGCCAAAAAAAACGATCTGAGCGACCGTCGATTTATTGTGGAACGTCAACTTCGAGAGTGTGCTTAAGTAATTAGCAACAGTTTATCAAAAAAGAAATTACGCATTGGAATTGTTCAAGAAAGAGGAATACGTTGTGTAAACAGTGTAAAGGTAGATTGTTTCATTCTCGCAACAACTCGCACGCTGCGGTGTACATCAGAAAGCGAGAACTGAGAGCCAGCTCGCGGCTCTCAGTAATTTATACGGTTGCATAATAACACGTGACAAAGAAAAAAAATATATGATAAAAAAGTTAACACGTGAAAAAGAAAAAAGAAATATGATACAACAAAACAAAGGCTTCAACGAGCGACACCAGAAGGGCATCGTAGAGCATCGTAGCTGCTGCTGAAGTAGAGGGATCGGCTATGACGCAGGCTATAATTTGTAATACCTATGTGTTAAAGGAACACTGGCGACCTATTTTTGACTTGGAATGTCTAAAAGAATCATATAAATCAAAATCTTAATCGATTTGTGAGAAAGAACAACGAGTATCCGTTGCTTTCAAATGTTGCAACTCGCTGTTGCAACATTTTATTTCAAACTCAAAATTGGTCCCACCACGACTTCCATTCCGTTGAATTCTTCAATACTGCAGAAATGGCGAGAGAACACATAATCCCAGACGAAAGAAGCACGTTCACTTACTATGTGGCTCAATGCGTGTGTGCGCCGTATGTAGTGGCACAGGCCTCGCCGGTTCGAGTCCTGTCTACGGCAAATGTTTTGCATGAGTGGTAATGCGCGTTCAAGAGAGCTAGTTGCAGAATTAGGTCGCCACTGTTCCTTTAAAGGTATTGGCGCTGTTTTACCACTGTCGACTTTGATTGAAAACTTCAATGAAAGCTATGAAAATTTCTATGTAACGGTGAAGATTTCATTGTAAGTGTGAAAATGTCAATGAAAATGTATATGAAACTTTTTATTTCAATGAAACTCTCAGTGAAAGCACTCATTGATAGGACATTATGGTATTATATAGACACATTTAATACCCCTCTCCTTGCAGCGGCATGGATGGGCTCGTGCTTCCTGTGCCTGGCGCTGGCCTCCCTCCGCCTCCTCCAGCTACTCCAGCCGTGCAGCGTGTCACACCTTCTGGCGGGGAGAAGAGGTGCGTAATTTCTATCAGATTTTTTATCCAGAAAAAAAAATTTGTCGTCATGATTCTCATCCAGTTAGTGACGCCGGGAGGAGAGGTGGGTATTGTCTAACAGTCACTTAAGTGATCTAACAGTTTCACAGGTCAAGGTAAAGGTAAAGGTAACCCCCCGATTCAAGAGATTCACTCTGCGAAGGGGTTACTGAACTTTAAGTGGTACAGTATACGTAATACAAACAATCGGTTTCACACATTGATTGGCGGGGAGGAGAGGTTGGTGTTTACCATAGCTATTTCCATCAGAAACATGTGTTGTCCAACAGCTTTGTCCAACAGCTTTGTACAGAACCATGTTGTTCATGTTGTGTTTTTACCATCAGATTTCCCGCCAGAATCATGTTGTCCAACAGCTTTACAGTATATGCAACATTACGTCTTCCATTCATGATTCTGTCTATCCAGGTGGTCCAGGTGGTGCAGTGGTAATGCGTAAAAGAAGAGCACCGAAAAAGACATCGATCAAAGATGTCCATCAACACCGAAAATCGATACATCGATTATGCAAGCTTCATTGTGTTCTCTCTCTCTCGCGAAAAAAATTCTATACAAAATTGCCCCGAAACTGTCATATCAATGTCGACTGAAACAATTGGAGCTAGATACACTGTGGACTCGCAGAAATTTGTCAGATTTGCGCCTTGTTCATAGCTATCTGTATGGTTTCGTAAACGCTCCCAATCCCTTCATGCTTGCAAATTCAAGATGTTTTGTCACACAGTTTTATCACACATCGAGTTGTGAAATACTGGAATCTCTTAGATTCAAATACAGTATGCCAATTTAAAAAGACGGACTTCAGAGTACGACTAATGTCTTTTTACACAAATAACTTTTCTCGTTTTACTGTAGATGACCCGTTTATAAATTGATTGCTCTCAGGCTACTAGGTAGCCCGAGTTCGATTGCTTTTTGTTCTGGACGGTTGAAGTAGCTTCTGTGTCTGTGTTTGAGATGACAACCCATTCTATGCGCTCGTATGGGTGCCAAAGCCAATGGGCTCTGTCACAGTCTTCACTTTGTCCCTACTCACGGGTCTGACCGTTAGTTTGTTGAATGCTGTGTGTTGTGATTTTGTGATTTCTGATTATGGATACATACTTTATCAATTCCAATAAATCAATAATTCGATCATGCAGGCTACATCGTGCACGCCGTGTCCCTCTCGTACGCGGGTCTCGTGTCTCTGCTCACTCGCCCGCTTCTCTTCAACGCAGACCACTTCGGATTCTTCTTCACCCCTTTCATATCCACAAACAACAACAACAACGAAGAGGTGATGTTGTGTTGTTCATCCAGTCTGAAACGCTGATCCCTAATCGGCAGTTACCATCGAGACTCGAGAATCGAAAATAGAAAAAAAGTTGAATAGTATCAATAGTACGCCTGTTTTTATGCCTTCCCAGCCCAAATTTTGATCCTTGATTAATGGCAAGGTCGTGTGAAGTGTGTTGTATTAGCAGTGTTTTTTTTCAATTCGTGTACATGTTCATGTGAAAATGATTAGTGAGACAACTGTCCATGTGGGAAAATCTTGTAGTATGGCGTGCTAGAAATCGAGATACATAACATACTACATACATAAGATTCTGAGATATTTGCTCGGTGACGTCACAGAACGCCACATCGTAAAATAATGATCAAAATCCTCAAATATTGATAATGACGTCAGATTCTGATGAATGATGACGTCACCAATTTGCAGTACACCAACCCGGTGCACACGGCGAACAACTGTGTGGTGGTTGTCGGAATTTTTTGTCGATGACGTCACAATCTGAGAAGTTGTAAATGACGTCACACCCTAACCTATAGATCATGACGTAACATCTTTATCTATGCCGTCATTTCAGTACACCAACCCGGTGCACACGGCGAACAACTGTGTGGTTGATGAAGTCCCATCAAAACCTATAGATCATGACGTAACATCTTTATCTATGCCGTCATTTCAGTACACCAACCCGGTGCACACGGCGAACAACTGTGTGGTTGATGAAGTCCCATCAAAACCTATAGATCATGACGTCACATCCTCATCGATGACGTCATTTCAGTACACCAACCCGGTGCACACGGCGAACAACTGTGTGGTGGTGGTCGGGAACATCTGTCTATCGGGGATGTTCGTCGCGACACTGCATAGGAAGTACGCCAGACATGGACAGCCATTCAAGTGGAGGCACAATACGGTGAAGGGGGGGGGGGGGGGGGAGAGAGAGGGGTTAGAGGGCAGAGGGAGAGAAGGAAAGAGAGAAGTAGAGAAGAATAGAGAGGGAGAGAGGAGGTTTTCAAGATCATTCAAATATTTCTTGCTCCTAGAGGAGTGAGAAACTTGTAAACGTGGTCGTAATATATTGCGAGTGAGCAGAAAGTGAACAAAAATACCTCGTTTGATTCTCACTGTAATTGACTGAACCTTGATATTTGCAGGAAAAACAAAACAAACAATATTTCTAGGCCCTTCTCCAAACCGGCCTGCTCTGTCTCTTCCACTTCTCAGCTGGGGTGATCTACGTATACATGCAACTCGATCCCTCGCAAGTCATATCACTCATCGGAGGACTGTTCTGGCAGCTGGTACATGGTAGGCAGAGAGAGAGAGAGAGAGAGAGAGAGAGAGAGAGAGAGAGAGAGATAAACTCGACCGTGACGTCACCAATTAGTGATAACGGAGTGATGTGTGTGCTAGCAGGTAATAAAATGTGTTTGAAGGATCCCCTGGGGCCATCTATCTCGTTTTCAACCCGCGTATTCGTCAGTACGTCGGGTGGATGCTCCTGGGACGGGTCGGTGACTTTTGAACGAGTGTCGTTTTCGCGTTTCAGTTTTGTAGTCTCGCGTTTTAGTTTAGCTAGATACGATAACTCTTTAGTTGTCAGGAACAATCTTTGTTCTCTTTCAAATGGAAAGCATGGTTGACGAAATACAAATTGAAAACGACTAGGCAGGGTCTTTAGAAATTATCCCTAATCTAGCTACATATTTAACTTGACCTAAAAGGTGAAAACTTTGATATAAGATTTTTCTGGGAGATAGTTCGCGAGATTACGGTAGAAAATCGATCTACCCTCTAGTCGCATTCGATCTACCTTCTAGTCGTGAGGAGACCCAAGCGCGCGCTTTCAAACGATATTATCGATCAAAGAAGCCGGCATGCGAATCAAAGAGGCCGCGCCACACTCGAGCCTTTCCCGCGCTGTCTGACCTCTCTCGCTCGAAACTGAGTTTCGCCAACTGACCCCGGCTGGCAATAACATAAACTATCCTCCAGGCGGCGACTATATACCCAATGAGAGACCAAAACAACCAGGTGTTGTTGTGTTCATTAAAGGTAGTGTAACCTCTGATTCTGGTTATGAAACAAATCATGGCTCGTTTATCGACAATATTTTTTGAATGTTTTGCCACAATACAGCATTTAAATTCATACAAAAATTATTTAAAAAAAAATCAATTTAATTTATGTGTGATAAATGCGAACCAAGGTTCAGATTGGTTCTCGTCCGAAAAAGGTGCATAACTTGCACCAACTTGCACAATATGTTACACTACTCTACTGTTTTATGAAGAAAACCCAGTTTTATAATGTTTCCTTTTTTAAGGTTCAAATAATAAATAATAAGCGAAATAATAATAAAATATCAAAGAATTAGAGCAAACAGCTGATATTGAAAAATCGCCGCTAAACGCCGCAACTTCTTCGTCTGAGATAAATGACGTAAGACACGTCAATAGGCGCTTTCGGTAGACTTATTTAATAATTTGCATATTGTCAAAAGTAATTAATATTGAACGAAACATGAATTAATCATAAAAATTAACAACTATAAAAAGTTTAAAATACAAATTTCTCAAGTTTGAAATTCAGCGTTCAGAGGTTACACTACCTTTAAGTTTAACAACAGGTTGTCATATTTTACAGATAATATATAATAAAATAAGATGATGTTATAAATTATTTGCAGATCTACACTCCTCCGCCCGTCCTGGTAGTAATGAAACACAGTCGTGTCAAGGCAGAGATACGGAAAAGATATCACAAGTGAGCTTTATACAAATATTATTCACTTTATTATAAGATATATTTCTACGCTTGCAAAGTTGTGGAGTAGAGTGCGTGTGAAACAAGAGAAGGGAGGATTAGAGTGTCATATATGTTGCTGCAAGCGATTATTGGTAAATAGCGTTTAATACAAAACAAAAACTTTCTAGTAGTGAGATGTCAACGTCTTCTTTTCAGGGTGGCGCCTCATCCCATCTCTCCTCCGCTCATATCTCTCACACTCTCTCAAAACACCTCGAACGACGCCGTCCCTGCAATAAAGGAGAGTGAGAGTAATGTCAGCGGACACGCGAACACTATGGCACCACGCATTAGAGAGGGCAAACCAATCGTCCTAGCGACCACAGTGACTCTACCGGCCCCCTTTCCCACAGTCGCACCCGTCGTCCCACCCTCGCCGGACGTGGCCCCGCCCTCGACAGTCCCGCCCCTTCCACTCGCTGCGATCGCTGGCGCGTCGACGATAGCAGCCATATGAGATCCTGTCTTCATCGTGTATTCCATTTACCTACGTAGCATGCAGAAAGCAATCTTGAATTCAAACTTCTATTTTGGCGATCTTTGGCTAAGCTAATTTTTAATTATCCGTAAACATTTACTAATGTCAGACTGTTATTCATCTGAAATGTGTGCTGTGTTCAAATCAATGTGTTTTTCGTTTGAATTAAAGTTTATTGACATTGAGTGATAAGTTAATATGCAGAGGAGAGATTAAACAGATTATATAGATTAATCGACGAATGATCGTTGCTTGTTTCATTTACATTTCCAATTCTCATACTTGTTATTGTAGTTAAAACCGGCGACAAAAATCATTTTGTGTCTCAGTACACATGTGAAAGCGTTCTCTCTCTCTCTCTCTCTCTCTCTCTCTCTCTCTCTCTCTTTCACTCTCTTTTTCACCTTCTGTATTTCAACTCGACTTTTCCTTTCTCCCCCTCTCCTTCTCTCTCTCTCTCTCTCTCTCTCTCTCTTTTTTTTTATTATCGCTGTTATCTTTTTATCCTCCTTCTTGTTGTCTACGTAGATAATGTAACTTGCACGCTTCATTTCATTTCATTTTTAACAAGGTTTATATTGCCAAGTGAAACCCATTTCCGTTCATGTATTGTTACATGTGGCACGTGGTTTGTTTATGCATTATGTTATGTGCTTTATAATTTTTCATCTATATAATCAACAAATTTGCATTATGAAAAAATGTTGAGCTGCGTGTACTTAATTCATAGGTTGTCATATTTTGTTCTCACGTATTATGCAAATATAACTGTTTGACACAAGTGGTGCGAGAGTAGTTGTTGGTCTGTGGGATACAAAACAGATCTTATAGCTTTATAGCTTTCAGCAGATTATAGGCAAAATTGTAGGTTTCGCCGAGCTCACACCAGTTCTCTGACATTCCATTTCTTCCTCCTACTTAGTTTGAATTGGCTTCAGTGTTTCACCTTTCACAATTAAATTTTCTCATCCATCTCTATGAGAAGCATTTGAAAACGCCTACAAGCCTGGCTAAAGGATTATTCACATAGACAAGGTGACGACAATTCTTCCATTCATAGTATTCCATTCCCAACCTTTGTTGTAATTGGGTGAGAAATCCTATTTCAGTGTGTTTTGTACTTACTTTTGATTTCTTCGAATCTCTCAGAAATGTCACTTCCGTCCGTTCTCCGATCGCAGTTTAATTTCTCTGGGGTTATTAAATAGGATTGACGATGAATAGAAAAATACTAGAAGAGGTAGCTTCATAACTTCTCACTGTATGTAGCGTACATTTTCTCGTTATTTTGTATTGTGCACTTGTTTTATGATATATGATTGTACTTTTGCGCGTATTTATTACACTTGTAAAGTTTAGAATGGATCACTTTTTCTTACATGGAGCAGTTTCGAATTTTCCCGATTACAATTGCAGGTAACTATTCAAAAAAAATCGGAAAGGAAAATCGGAACGTGGGTGTCTAGTCTATGTAGCATGTGCAGTCAAGCAGTGAACTATCCTCACGAAAAACCTAGAAAAAAAAGTATTTTTGTTATGGTATGACGAAATGATATTCGAATTCACATCAGATTGCGATTTTATAAGTAAATAATGTTTTTCTTTCTTTGCAAGTGTAATGTACAAACATATTTCAGTGGCCACGTTGTGAATAATGACAAGGAAGCAATGATGCCGATTCAAATCGCGATAGGATTCGGAAATATGTTTTACGGATTCATTGCGCAAGTTGGTTTTTTTTGTTGGAAATGTAATATTAGTATCCAATATCATTGCGAATATTACTACATGACGAATGACTACACAACTTTTTTTGAAAACCTCTTTGGGAAATTTTTCTGTGAAATCTTTGTGATGAGATTTTCTCTAGAATAGTTTTTTTTTCTCGACACTTTAACGGAAGCGATCGTGAACGAGAAAAAAAAGATCATTGCAATTAAACTAGAACGTGATATGTGATGGTCGGAATCGTAGTGTCACTTTTACAGATCCTCTACTTGCCATCGCTGATTGTTATGTACAAATACACAGAACTCTACGATAACCTATGCTACAAGGTACGGTTCAGAGAATTCTGTTTTCTCTCTTTGTGTGATTCTGTGTGAAAACCAGATAAACAAATAACCACGGCCTACATTTAAAAAAGCGAAGATAATTGTCGTTGCGTGTTTTGTTCATTGTATGTAGCAGTTTTGTTCAGCTAACATTTTTTTGTTCAATATGATATGATGTTACTACACACTTTTTTGCAACAAAAAAACCCGAATACATTACAAGTAATCCAAAACATTTTCCAGCTAATGTTGTGTCTGGGCATCACAGATATCATTGCACTTACTTCCAACTCCGTTTTTGCTGGATATTTCTTCATACGAGGCGACGAATTCTGCACGAATCCCATTCTCATTTACATAACGGGAATGATGGGATTCGGTGGGTATTCATGTTTTTTTCTTGTAAAGTATTGAACTTTTTTTTGCAAAAAGCGGTTTCAAAAAAGTGAATTGCGGAAGAAAAGCGAAATGAGCGATGTCCTTATTTTATATCCGCAACAGTGAACACTTTTTTCCCGAAGAATATACGGTATTTTGAAAAGTTTGTTCATCAGCAGATTCAAGTTATACAACCGTCGACCTAGCCAATAAGGGGACTGTCCTAAGGCTCTCGAGTACCAATCGCTAGCTGCTTACAAGGGGTCCATCGATGAATGCAATGAATTTGGATCAGACGACGTCACAGACTTCTGACTAGAGGCTCACGAAAGTTGTGAGGGTGGTCGTCACTCCACCGTGACTAACGACTAGGGACCACAATGAGAATTTCAGTAGTTTGGATGTGGTATAGCAGTTTGTATCATAATGTAGATCGTTTCAAGCTGATTTCGAAAATATATAATGTTCATAGGGTTTCTCGTTCACATTGCGCTCTAATTCCGCGCGGCGCGCGCGCACCCGAGCGCGCGCTCACACAGGGAAAGTGCGACAGAGGGCGGCTAGATCAAAGCACTGATGACGTCATTAATAGTAAAATTATGAATATACTTGTTTCTAATAGTAGCACTACGCTTTGTTTGATTGTAATCAATCAGTACTCGATGAAATACGTATCTTATGACACCATTTTTCATTACTTATTTTGGGCAATGGCGGCTAGATCAAAGAAATATGACGTCATCATACCACTCTTTATCGATTTTCAATACTTTACGGGGCACGTTTTCCCATAAATCGAATACCGTTGGAATCAGCGCGGAAGGGCGAATCGTTCTACGCTAATTAGAGCAAGTAACGCGTCCAGTCAGAAAATGTTACATGATTTCGACACAAACTTTACACCTCACGTTGCGGTCCCTACCCTAGACTAACGGTACATCATTGGCCGCCGAGAAGATTGAACCCGGGACCTTCCGCTTGATAGCTGCGCGCACATCCACTGCGCTAGCCACACCCTTGGTTAAATATCATTTATCAGACTGGGAATTGAACGCTTCGGTCTCCCAGCGATCTTTGAAAAAGCTCAATGTGTAACGATAACCTGACAATTTCAAAAACTGAATCATCAGTCCTCGAGGTTCAGCGTTCAAACAACAACCTTTGTAATAATTACGTTCTCCATTTCGAAATGCCATCATCTAGCATATGAGAAACGCTAAAAAAACATATTATGATAAATGTCATTTATGTACGTGAATTCGCACAAATACTTCTGTGGCATGAATCACATATCACATACATGAAATCGAAACAAATGAAATCGTTGCGGGACCAATATTCCTATTTCAGGAGCGTGGATGGGCTCATGTTTCCTGTGTCTTTCGCTCGCCTGCCTGCGACTCTTTGAAATGCTCAATCCACTGTCGGTTGAATCAGTGCTTGGAGGAAACAGAGGTTCGTTCAGCATAAACATTATCGCGCTCCAGCTCTTGCTGGAACATTCGCAAAAGGGCACGCGTCGCGTATGCCGCGGCGCGGTCGTGAAGATAGCGACTGTCCGGGCATGATTAAGTACACTAATAGTGCATGAACATACAAATGAATCGTTTACAGGGTATATAATGCCATTTTTGTCGCTGCTCTACGCGCTTTCTATCACAACGTTCACTCGACCGGTCGTTTTCAACGCGGATCATTTTGGTTTCTTCTTCACTCCATTTATATCGACCATACCAAATGTACAAGTGAGTATTTACTTTTCGAGCATTGTTTTCCAACCCTCGTTCCTATACTTGTTAGTGGTTACACACAAAACATATAAAATCTTTGCCTTTTTCAGACAAAAACTCATGTTTTTTTCTGACTATTGTAATATTACAAATCTAAGTACGCAAATGATTTAATTGCAAATAAATGTGACACATCAACAAACTTTAAGTTCTCCAACATCATCCACACAGCCCACAACTTTGCGGTTGTCGTTGGCAACATTCTTCTTTCCATCTTATTCGTCTTCACTCTCCATCGGAAATACACGAAACACGGACAGCCCTTCAATTGGCGACAGAACTCGGTTAGTTGTTTTGTGATATGAATATGAAATCATCCTGCGACCCCGAAAGGTCAGCATTTCCTCATTTATTGGTGTTTTAAAAATAAAAGATATTCCGCTTTTTGATTGATCGGCTCATCAGTCCTGTGTTAAACCACTTGGCTGAAACGTACGCGGAAATATAGAAACTGCACGGTTTCAATTTCTACGAAACGTATTAGAGAATCGCGTTCACCACTGTAGTCATCCCCACTCAATCGCGCTTTACACACAGACACCTCAATTCGAGCGATGGACCGTAATCTCGAAACAAAATAAACAAAGCGATTAATTAGGCAGCTTGCAAGATGGTAGAAAAGAAACTTTTTTCGCCGTTTCCCCATTAATTTAAAACGAAAATTTTTTTAGGCTCATCTTGCAAGCTGCTTTAGAATAAATCTCTGAAATAAATGGCGATAAACGAAAATAATTCAACGCATTACGCTCAATGAACACTCTCTCTCTCTCTCTCCTTCTTCCCCTTCCCCCGCTCTCTTCTGCCCTCCCCCCCTCTCTCTCCCCCCTCTCTCTCCCCTCCCTCTCTCTCCCCTCTCTCTCCCCTCTCTCTCTCTCTCTCTCCCTCTCTCTCTCTCTCTCTCTCTCTCTCTCTCTCT